>JASANB010003633.1:0-46827 GCA_030248155.1 Sabatieria punctata
CAAAATGTGCAGAACTACTTACTGCAAAAATATACAAATGAAAATATACAAACCGTTTGTATATCAAGTCTGTTTGTATATGTATATTGTATATTGCATCAACAGTCCGTTTGTATATGTTCGTATGTACATTGTGCCTGATGTGCTGCCAGATTATACTTTATACCCAAGATTGGTTATGCTACGCATATAGCTAAAGTAGGGCCGACAAATAGAAAACTACTGAATGTGTTCATGTCATACATGTAACAGGTCATCCGCCGATGGGGGGAGGGGGGGTTGGGGGGGGGTCTGGCGCCGGCCGGGGGGGGGGGGGTCTGAGCTCAAAATTTTGGGGGAGGGGGGTGGGCACTAAAAAACGCTCAAAAATCGAAAAAATCGCAATTTTTCGGCTAAAAATCGCCAAAAATCGCTAATTTGGGCTGAAATACAGCTAAAAAGTGCTCTTTTGCAGGCGATTTTGGCAATTTTTGTGTGTGAAATTGTAAAAAATTGCAAAAATTTGATCGAAAATTTACTTGCCAGAAAAATCGGAGGGGGGGGGGGTCGGTGAAATCGTCTCGGGGGGGGGGTCCCCATCCGGGGGGGGTCTGGCCTATTTCGGGTGGGGGGCAGACCCCCCCAGACCCCCCCCCCTGTTACATGTATGGTTCATGTTAGGGATAAAGTTAGAGAAAATTCTTGTCTGTGCTTCTCTTGCTGCTCTTGCTTGTTCAGGTAATTGAAACTGAGATACAATGTATGTATAGTTTTGATTTTAAACGGTACCAGAGTTTTCCACTGTATAAGACAAATAGAAAAATGCCCAAATAGGTCATTTTTCACACCCTTTTGAAAACGATGATCTTATTATAACTATGGTGGTTTTATAATCGGAAAATCATATAGGCATCAATTGGTTGAGTGAAAATAATTGCATAAAATTCTAGCAAATAGATAGCAAATAGATAGCAAATTTCTTGCAAATAACAAGTTAATAACAAATTAAATTTGAAATTGCAGTGTCTAGCAAGTAAATAGCTAGTAAATAAAATTCCCGACAGCTACAAGCAAGTTAATAGCAAGTTAATTAGAAAATTAATTAACTGGGAAACATTAGAAGGGGCTGGAAAAAAACTTTTTTCCGTCAAAATCGAAAACCGACCCTAAATTCATTAAGTACTCTAAAAGTTACGTAAAAATCCCAAATTCTAGGTCCCAACTGTTTTTAGCAGGAAAGAAGTTCAAGTTTGAATTTTTCCCCGATAGTTAAGTGAGCCGATTTTCAGATGGCTGTATCTCTGGACTGGAGCTTCAAATCGTGAAATCCTTTGCGGTGGTTACATAATCTATCGATATGTATTAGTGTACCAACTGACAGCTCTCTAGACCAAAGTTTCAATTTTCGGTCTGAATAGGGCAAAGGGCAAAGACTAGTGTTGTTACAATACCAAAATTTCCATTTGACTATGACTATGACTACCTCTGGTTTGAGTACAGTACCAGAGTAGTCAAATTTGACTATATTGTAGTCAAACCATTTGACTACCATGGCCACCGGTTTGACTACTTTGACTAGTTTTTGAAACAGAGCCAATTTGACATTTTCAGCGATTTATCCCAGTTCAGTTCAGTAGACCCGAAATGGTGTGACGCCAAAAACATTTGGTTTAGGGTTACTGTACATTTGGCAAAGGAAGTGTTTTTGTAATCATTTCAAATTAGTAGAAAATTACTGCTTGTGCGCGCGGCAACATAATCGCTTTCTGTAAAAACGCCGACATGTAACCTTTTTGTGCTGTCGGGAACACTTGGCTTGATTTATGACTTCTTATGGTGAATCAGGGTTGTATATTTTTCCGAAAAAAACCTCGGCCTGTTTTTTTCCAGTTTTTTTCCGGTTTTTTTCCGGTTTTTTTCTAAATCGCGGAAAAAAACTCCAGCCCAAGTTCTGAGTATCCTAGGCTGGTTTTATGATTCCTAACGCTTTCTAGCGCCTTCCTCAGTCTTGTTAGACCAGAAATACACGTGTTACATTGATATAAATCACGAAACAGACATGAAACAGTGCCTGACAAGGTTCCATAAACAACGCTATATGCAAATTTTCTTACAGCAGTTTGCATTTTTGTTTTTTCATGCCAAATTTGGTCTTTTTTGTTGTTTTTCTAACAGTTTTGAGTCAGTATGGCCTATTATACATAGCAAAAGTCCATTTTTTAAACGAAAAATGACGTAAATTAGCTATTTTTAGCTTGAGTTTTTTTCCACGATTTATGTTTTTTTCCGACCCTTAGGAAAAAAACCGGTTTTTTTCGGAAAAAAACAGTTTTTTCCGGTGTTTTTTTCCCACCTCACATCCCTGTGGTGAATAAAGAACTGCGTTCCAGCGCCGGCCTTTCAACTGCCGACTGGCATAATTGCCTACCAATTATGCACCTGGCTTAAAAGGCCGCCGCTGGACTCAAAGTTCAGTCTCGTCTGGAACCACCTGTTGGAAGCGCGACAATGGCAGCTGTCATTTATTCTTATGCAGTACTTAGCCACTATAAAGCCTTGCAGAATCGTTTTTATTGTTTTTAAAATTTTCAATGCAAAAGCAAAGCCAAAATGACGTGCAAAAAGCCGCCGTAAAAGAGAATAGAAGCTATCCATACATTAACAGGGGGTTTGGGGGTATGCCCCCACCCTACTTCGGCGAGCCCCTGGACGGGACCCATTGCCCCCCGAGGCGATTTTTCCGCCCCCCCCTTTGTATTCTGGCGAGTATTTTTTAGTAAATTTCAGACTCAAAAATTGCCAAAATCGCCTATAATACAGCATCTTTTAGCTGTATTTGAGTCCAAATTAGCGATTTTTGAAAATTTTTGACTGAAAAATTTTGCGATTTTTGAGCGTTTTTTAGTACCCAACCCCTCCCTGGCCTGGAATTTGGGCTCACCCCCCCCCCGGCGCGCGCCAGACAGACCCCCTAATCCCCTCCCCCTTCAGCGGATGACCTGTTACATGTATGAAGCCATCTATGTATGAAACCGAACCAGGACAATTCTTGACTCTTCTCTAAACTAGAGAGTGTATTCTAGTGCTATGTGATAATTTTTGGCGCAACTGTTGGACTTGAATCAAACAGAGGTTCACTGACTGATGCTTCATTGTTTACAAATCTCAGCAAAAGATTATTTGGTGTTCTATAGTGCTTAAAAATGTATCAAGTTTAATAAATATTTTGTTGTGAACAGCAATAAGTAGTGTTTCCGAGGAAATTTATTTTGAAATTAAATAACTATTAAATTGCTTGCTCAGCCTTCAGAAGAAAATAACTTGCTATTAATTTGCTTGGTACCCAAATTCTGAAATTTAATTTGGTATAAATTTGTTATTTGATATGAATTAAATATAAATTTGCTAAAATCAATACTCAATTCCTGAGGAAACAGTTCAAAACCTGGGTCGTGTCAGTCCAAAATGACTTGACCTTTCTTTACATGGCGACAAATGGTCTACAAATTAGCATTTAATGAGTTGATATCTTTGCTATAGGCATGAACAGGATCATTTTTTGACTGAACTTGTTGTTTTGTAGCCAGATTTTGGTTAGTGAAGCTGCCGAACCAAACAAATTTATATCAAATTCATATCAAATTTATATCAAATTTCTAGGCCAATTTTACGAAATTTAATATAATTTTAATTTGTTCGGCAGTCGCGAGAAATTTAATTTATTATTAAATTGCTATTTACTAGGTGATTTTGGCCAAAACAATTTAATTTTGTTATTTAATTTTAGTTTGATCGGAAACACTAGCAATAAGTGGTAAAATACGCTTGAAAAGCCTGCCTCTTGTAACAAAACGTAGTCATAGTCAAACGGTTTGACTACCTGGATTTCGTTTGGCTATGTATTTATGGTAACGAAGGTAGTCAAAGTTTGACTTTGACTACCTGTCCGTTTGACTGCGATATCACAAAAGTATTAACTATGAGTTTGACTTTGACTAGTAGTTATAACAACACTAGCTGAGACTTGATTGGTACACAGACTGACTCTTAAAATTGTTGTATCTTTGCTGTTAAAAAGACAGTGACAGTGACCCAGGACTTCGACAAATGTCCATGTAAAAGCTTACAGACACCTGGTCAGCCAGCCAACCAGGCAAGAAAATTTCAAAAAGTTGCCTTTTAAAAACGCATAAAATGGTATTCTGGGGGAAATTTACAGTTAGTTCATTATTTTATTTTATTCTATATCAGTACATAATCTAAAGGTTTTGAGCATTTTTGAGCAACATCACTTCCTAGGTACCTTCGCCAAAAAGGGGTGTCAGTCAACCCACCATATATCCGAAAATCACTGTTTTGACTTTTATGAACTACCTACAAAGTAAAAAACAGAGCATAAAATATTTCAAAACAAAGTGAGGTTAGTATAAAAAGGTGACGAACCCTAAATAGGTTTGTGTTTGAAGTTATTGGTGCCTCTAATACTTACGCATTTCCTTACATTCACTACAGGAAATAATTGAAAATACAGTATAATTGAAATTCCAGGCGAATTTCAATTTAATTACAATTAAATTATGGCCCAACTTTTGAATTTCAATTAAATTAAATTAATTGTAGTGATGTAAAATTATGGAATTTGACTTTCAATTCAATTGCAATTAAATTATTGGCTCATTTTTTAATTTCAATTAAATTAAATTAAATTAATTGAAATAGTTTTCCATTATTTTCAATTACAATTATATTTTCAATTAAATTATGGAACTTTGGAAAATTTCAATTATGCAATTTTTTCAATTATTTTTTTTCAATTTGAAAGTTGTTGTATTTTTGCTGTTAAAAGACAGTGACAGTCACCGAGGACAGTGACAGACACCCAGAGTCCCCACAGTGTGGCCTAATGCAGGATTGGGTGTCAATAGGTCCTAAACGTCAACGTGGCCCATGTCAACAGGTCCCAAACGGCAATAGGTCCCCTGCGTCGATAGGTCCCAAGCCCCATCGACAGGTCCCAAATGACAATAGGTCCCCTTCGTCGGTAGGTCCCAAGCCCCGTCAATAGGTCCCAAACTAAATTCGGCAGGACCTGTTGACGCAGTCGGCTGCAGTCGGTCGGGACCTGTTGACGTTTGGGACCTATTGACGGGACCTGGGACCTGTTGACGCAGTCGGCTGCAGTCGTTCGGGACCTGTTGACGTTTGGGACCTATTGACGGGACCTGGGACCTGTTGACGTAGGGGACCTATTGTCGTTTGGGACCTATCGATGCGATACCTAACACAGGGGCTATGGCTAGAGCTAGTTCCCAACCAAATTTTAGTTTGTAGTTAGTGGTTAGTAGTCCAAGCTTTCAGGCTTTTCAATTTGTAGTTAATGGTTAGTAGTCTATCCAGCCAGCGACCTGAGTTTGCTGTTAGTGGTTAGTAGTCAATTTGTAGTAGTGTTTCCGATCAAATTAAAATTAAATAACAAAATTAAATTGTTTTGGCCAAAATCACCAAGTAAATAGCAACTTAATAACAAATTAAATTTCTTACGATGACTGACAAACAAATTAAAATTATATTAAATTTCGCAAAATTGGCCTAGAAATTTGATATGAATTTGATATAAATTTGCTTGGTTTGGCAGCTTCTCTCACCAAAGTCTGGCTACAAAACAACAAGTTCAGTCCAAAGATGACCTTGTTCATGCCCATAGCAAAGATATCAACTCATTAAATGCTAATTTGTAGACCATTTGTTGCTATCTGAAGAAAGGTCAAGTCTGTTTGGATGGACACGACCCAGGTTTTGAGCTGCTTCCTTAGGAATTGAGTATTGATTTTAGTAAATTTATATTTAATTCATATAAAATAACAAATTTGTATCAAATTAAATTTCAGAATTTGGGTACCAAGCAAATTAATAGCAAGTTATTTTCTTTGGAATGCTGAGCAAGCAATTTAAAATAGTTATTTAATTTCAAAATAAATTTACTTGGAAACACTAATTTGTAGTCCCTGGTGGATGTGCAACAATGAGGACATCAGTTTATGGGAAGGGCTTTTGGGTATTAAAAAACACTAAAAAATCGCAAAAAATCGCTAATTTGGGCTCAAATACATCTAAAAATGCATTTATTTTTACAAGGGATTTAGAAATTTTTGTGTTTGAAATTCTAAAAAAATCGAAATAATTTGCTCAAAAAAACTGCTAGAAAGATCTGAGGGCGGGGCAGCGAAAAAATCGTTTCGGCGTCCCCGATTGAAGGACCTGGCTTTTTCGTGTGGGGCAGACCGCCCTCTGTTACATGTATGGATGGTGGTGGACCATCTAGCCTTAATCATTCGATGATCTAAGTTCTCATTTATGCATGCACTTACAGTACAACTACTAAACGGAATTTGATGATCAATGAACTAAGATACCAAGCAATGTTTGTAATTTCTGTGATTAATGGAAAATTTTCGCGATTTTTGTAAAATTTTAACTTAAACTGTTATAAAATAACTGTAAACAACCGTGCAGATTTCAAGATTTGAGACTACAAACTCGGGACGAAAAAATATGTAGTTAGTGGTCAATTTATAGTCAGCGGATTTAGTTTGTAGTTAGAGTTAATTTGTAGTCTCATTTTTCCCAAAAGTCAGGTAGTTAGTAGTCCTTTAGTTTGTAGTTAGTAGTAGTGTTGTTATGACTACTAGTCAAAGTCAAAGTCATAGTTAATACTTTTGTGATATCGCAGTCAAACAGACAGGTAGTCAAAGTCAAAGTTTGACTACCTTCGTTACCATAAATACATAGTCAAACGAAGACCAGGTAGTCAAACCGTTTGACTATGACTACGTTTTGTCATAAGAGGCAGGCTTTTCAGGCGTATTTTACCGCTTTTGATACATTATTTTACCGACAAATTTGATACGTTTTTGCACTATTGAACAACAAACAACCTTTTTTGTAAAATTCTGAAAGCAATGAAGCATCAGTCAGTGAATTTCTACTTGATTCAAGTTCCACAGGTCCAAGATTAAAATTATGATATACAGTAGAATACCGTGTATATTTCAATAAGCCGAGTGCGTCTTATTTATTTCAGAGTGCGTTTGACACGCCACGTGGCTTATTGGAGGGCGCGGCTTATTTATTTCGCACGAATATTTGTACAGCTACAACAAAGATTTTTACTAAAATATTCTTCTGGGCTACCAATCGAAAAACATGATCTGGGACTGTACTGTATAAGGGGCAATAACGGTGACCGTTTTAGATAGATTTGAAAAAATGCAGCGGAACGCAATTTTACCATAAAAGGTGTCATTGACCCTTGTAGATCTAGTCCTGATTCCAATAAGCGGCGTATTGGAAGGCGCGGCTTATTGGAATAGTTGGCTTGTTGGAATAAACATGGTATGTACACTTTTTGGTTAAAGAAACAACAAGAATTGGCTTAAAACACAAAGGGTGTTTCATTCTATTTTACAGCGTTTTTTGCTTACAATAAAAATTTTAGAGGGAAAAGAACAATTCTGCCGAATGTGTTAGGGCCCAACCACTGTTCACTTCAATGTCAATTATTTATTGATGGAATAACACCCAGGATTTCAGGCTAACGCTTGGTAACTGAAACATGATAAATCCCTGAAAATGTCAATTTGGCCCTTTTTCAAAAAGTAGTCAAAGTAGTCAAACCAGTGATCGTAGTAGTCAAATGGTTTGACTACGATATAGTCAAATTTGACTACTCTGGTATTGTACTCAAACGGGCGGTAGTCATAGTCATAGTCAAACGGAAATTTTGGTATTGTAACAACACTAGTTAGTCGTCACTACGAACTAGGTCTAGCTACGGCCCCGCCTGCACAATCCATCCATCCATCTGAGGTCAGTGATAACTCTAATACTCTCTAATACTTATATTTCCTTACATTCACCACAGGAAATAATTGAAAATATAATTGAAATTCCAGGCGAATTTCAATTCAATTACAATTAAATCATGGCCCAAATTTTGAATTTCAATTAAATTAACTTAATTGAATTGAATTTAAAAACGGGCCAATTATGCGAATTTCAATTGCAATTAAATTATTTTTTTTACATCACTAATTATTTGAATTGAAAATGAAAATGGGCCAATTGCGCGAATTTCAATTACAATGAAATTAATTTTTACATCACTACCTCTTATAGCAAAATGTAGTCATAGTCAAACGGTTTGACTACCTGGTCTTCATTTGAATACATATTTATGGTAATGAAGGTAGTCAAATAATAATTATTGTTGAGAGGACCAACTAGGCATTGACAAACTTTTACAACATGCTCATTTTGGGGAATCCTTGTCTTTTAACAGCGAAAATATGAGAAGTTTCAAATAATTAGAATAAATGAAAAAAATACATGATTGGAACTTTTCGCGGTTCAATAATTTCATTGAAAATATAATTGTAATTGAAAATAATGAAAAAAGCATTTCAATTAACTTAATTTAATTTAATTGAAATTGAAAAAATGAGTCAATAATTTAATTGTATTGAATTGAAATTCAAAGTCCATAATTTTAAGTCACTATTTGAAATATGTTCTTTTTGTAGCTTGTTATGGATTTCTCCACACCAAATCGATAAAACAACTATTTGAATCGTTGAACTTTCTTCAGAACATAAGTATGTATCATGAAAAGTCAGCGACACGTTTGACCAAAATATGCAATATGCAAACTAAAAATATGCAAAATTTTGATATCAGGCTCAATTTGCAAATGACATATTGCATATTGCAATTTTGCATGCATATGATATCACATATGTATAAATGCGTTGTTTTTGGCATGCATATTGACGCGTTGGTCATTGGTGGTTGTAGGCGCGCCGATGTGTGTGTCGGCAGTGCATGGCGCACAGTGTAGTGTAGGCAACGAGACCAGCCCAGCTTTATATTAACAATAAAAGAACACAGTGAGTAAGGCATGGAAGACACTAACACACAGACTAAATGATCTGACAGGGCAGCGCAGACGGCCGACCTGCCAGTTATGGCAGATGTGTGTTATAACTCAGAAGTGATAGCTAAGGTAAATCACCACTACATGTAAATACCCAATCACACCTGAAACGTGCTAGCACAACTACATACAATGTGTAGTCACTCATACATACGCACTCACATGACACATATATCACATATATGCATTGTTTTATATTGCATATTGCATATATGTGTCGAACCATAATCCTTTGTGAGCGATAAAGGCAGACTTTTCAATGCTGTCTGGATGCATGTTTGTGTTGTTATAGCCCCATCGCAAATCCACGATGCCCATGGCGTCTAACAAGTCATCGATTCTTGGCAAAGGGTAAAAAATTTTTCTTGGTTATTTTATTGAGTTCTCTGTAGTCAATCCACAACTGCAAATCATCATTTTTCTTCAGCACTGGCACACTTGCTGAAGCCCATGATGCTTGAGATGCTCTGATAATTCTACTGTTGCTTGGGTTTGGGTATGACATTTTCAGGAATCGGTTCTGTATGGGTGGGTAGGTATTTTTCGGCATACCCAGGAATCGGTTCGGTATTGGTAGGTATTGGCAAAAATACCGGGTATTTGGTATTTGCTGAAAATGTTTTACAAAGTCAAAACACTGAATTTCCCATTCACAAGCCATGTATTTAGTCATTTCCAAGGTCAGAGGCCAAAAAATCCATCAAAATCTATGCGATTTACAGTTTTTAGGCATTTTTTAAATTATTTTTTTAGTTTTACTGGAGTGAAAGAAAATTGTTTATTTAAATAATGTTGGGTAAGAGAAATGCTTCCATTACACTGCAGTTTAATAATAACCCCTTCGAGCAAACCATCTAACTCTGGGTTAATTCTTGTCAAGCTAATTTGTTTAGGGCTCGTCTCCAAATGCTAAAACGAAATATTGGCGAGATTTCGCCCAAATTACGGTTCTAGCCTAAAATTTCGGCTGAAATTTTCGGCGAAATTATCGGTCAGCTAGAGCCGGCAGTTTCGGTCAGTGACTGAAATCTTGTGTCTGGCAAGCTACTGGCCAGAGGTCAACCATAATCTCTCTGCCTGCCTGCCAGAGGTCAACCGAAATCTCTCTGCCTGCCTGCCAGAGGTCAACCGAAATCTCTCTGCCTGCCTGCCAGAAGTCAACCGAAATCTCTGGGCCGGCCGGCCAGAGGTCAACCGAAATTTCGGCCAGTGCTAAACCAAAATATCGGTCAATGCCAGATGGTCTTTTAGCGGCTGTTCCTTAAGCTCACTGGTGAATAAGACCCTTTGGCGTTGCGCGCCTATCTCTAAAAACAAAAGACAGTTGATCCACTTAGGACACCCGAAAAGTAGCAAAGTCAGATTTTGCACAGATGCGCAGCAGAGGTATCCCTTTTTTCTTTTTATTTTTGCCGCAACCAGAATGGCGGCAGGCAGCTCTACCGACCCCTTGTTTCGCCGAACCAACTGTACGCCTGAAAAGTTACTTCAAGCCCCTCAGCTTCAAGTATACTCCCCAAACAGTTACTTGCTGTTTACGAAGTCGGGGCAGACGCCCAAACACTTGTTAGAAGCGCCTGCCATCAACTCGTCTGCTAGGGCGTCTCTTCCACCAGGCCGAAAGCGTTTGATTGTCCGTGTACACTTGGACAGAGCAACAAGCCAGACCACATGTCTTACAGAGAGCAGTGTGCCATCTTAAGCCGGCTTTTGTGCGACCAGAAAAACAATCTAATCGACCCTGTCATTGACACTGATCTGCCATGCGATCTGTTTACTCTGGGCACGTCAACCTTCCAGTCCCCTGCGCAGCTGTTAAACAAAGCGCGCTGAGCTGAACGATATTTTGGCAGAACCGAAATTGGGTCAACAGAAGATTTCGGTCCCAAGTCTTCGGGCAGACCGAAAATTTCGGTTTGCCGGCTGAGCGGACGACCGAAATTTTCGGCGAAATATTCGGTCGGTCCTGACCGAAATTTCGCCGCATTTCGGTTAGCCATTTGGAGACGACCCCTTAGAAATTCGTTGTTTGGGCTCAGTGGGAGGATTAGAAATGACTACAAACTGAAACTGCTTATATGATGCCATTCCGATTTGATTTTATTTCGAAATAGACCACTATTCTATTAGATATCAATTGTAATCATACATGCCCAAAATCAAAACCAATCAGATCCTAATCGGCTCCAGCTTTCAAGAATTCGGCTAATCGCGCCGCTTTCAATATTATGCCTCCAGAGAGGATTGGAAACGCTGATCCGCTAGCAGTTGCGATATTGATTTACGATATTGTTCCTAATCGGGACAGTACTCCAATACCGCGCAATTTTCATGTCATATGCCGTGGAGTCTTCCACAAAGGGATAATAAATAGGCTGTGATGCTAATGCACATCATGCAGTTTAATGTATGTATGTATGTATGTATGTATGTATGTATGTATGTATGTATGTATGTATGTATGTATGTATGTATGTATGTATGTATGTATGTATGTATGTATGTATGTATGTATGTATGTATGTATGTATGTATGTATGTATGTATTGAAAGGAATGTAGAGTCTTTTACTAGTAGTCTTGCACACAACACAACACATGCACACACTCTCAAACGCACAGACACACAACCACTCGATAACTCGATAATACAAACACTCACACAAAACTATCAAATTCTTCATCACTCCCCTTTGGACGAGTGTCGACTGGCCGCCGCTGTGCCTGACAATCGTGGAATGAATTAACTGTGAGAACTGCTTGCTTTGCCTCTGTTGACTCGGCATCCCTGGTAAGCTGCTCTGTATTGACACCAGGGTTGTATATTTTTCCGAAAAAAACCTCGGCCTGTTTTTTTCCAGTTTTTTTCCGGTTTTTTTCCGGTTTTTTTCCTAAATCGCGGAAAAAAACTCCAGCCCAAGTTCTGAGTATCCTAGGCTGGTTTTATGATTCCTAACGCTTTCTAGCGCCTTCCTCAGTCTTGTTAAACCAGAAATACACGTGTTACATTGATATAAATCACGAAACAGGCATGAAACAGTGCCTGACAGGTTCCATAAACAACGCTATATGCAAATTTTCTTACAGCAGTTTGCATTTTTGTTTTTTCATGCCAAATTTGGTCTTTTTTATTGTTTTTCTAACAGTTTTGAGTCAGTATGGCCTATTATACATAGCAAAAGTCCGTTTTTTAAACGAAAAATGACGTAAATTAGCTATTTTTAGCTTGAGTTTTTTCCGCGATTTATGTTTTTTTCCGACCCTTAGGAAAAAAACCGGTTTTTTTCCGGAAAAAAACAGTTTTTTTCCGGTGTTTTTTTCCCACCTCACATCCCTGATTGACACCATGTTGACTCGATCTCTTGCGTGCCACGTTCCGGCCTTTCTGTGCCTTTGTCTTCATCTGGTGACTCATCATGGGAGAAACGGGATCACATCTCTTGGCCAACAAACTCAAACGAACTAACATTCTTTCCATCTGCCTTCTTCTTCTCTTTCTCTTCATCCTCTTTCTTGCCACTCTCTTCATCCTCTTCATCTTCCACTTTCCTTGCTTCCTTCCACCTCTTCTCAATATCTCACACCTCATCATCCTTCTTCTCTTCCTTCCTCTTCTCTTAACATTCCACTTTACTCTCATTACCTCACTCTTTATCTTCCTCCTCATAACTCTCTTCACTCCATTTCTTCTCTTCATCCTCTTCACCCTTCTTCCTCTAAACATCTCTGCTCCTTCCTCTTCGACTTTCTCTTCCTCTTCTTTCCTTCTCACTCTGTTTACCTTTCTTCTTCCGCCTTCCTCTCTTCTAGCCATCTCAAAAAGTACAGGACCACCCATAACTGAATGCATTTGCAAAGAATCACCAACGGAACCACACTGGATGTCCTGGAGAGTATTCACAAACGAAGCCGAATCTTTAGTGCTGGCAGAGGTCACATCGTTGGGATCGTCCACGTGTGCCCCAAGAAGTGTGCTTTGAGAAGGTGCTTTGTGCACAATACCAACAGAAACAGAATGAAGACGGCCTTTCGCCAAACAAAGAACATCTGGAGCTCCATCATCAAACTGGACTTCTTCCTTTACTTCTTTATTCACTTCTGTCTTCTCCACGTCTTGCTTCACTACCACTTCAGCATCGACCATTAACCCAGTGAAGGGAGTGTTTAATGAGCCGATTTGAACATCCGACATGCCAGAACACGAAGCCGCTTCCTCTTTCACAGGAGCCTTGCTGCGTTGAGACAGGTATTCGGCGAACAGACGACCAATGCGCTGATGTTCGGTCTGCCACTCTCTGTGACGCCGCTGTTGTTCGATCCACCATTGCCGTTGCTGTTCACGATCATGCCAGTTTTGTTCAGTCTGCGCTTGGTAACGTTGCTGTTGTTCGAGCTGCAATCGCCGGTTTTGTTCTTGTAGAAGTCGGAGGCAGTCATGAAATTCTGTGGATGACATGTGAGCATCAACGGGGGGCCACCTCTGTGCCTGATGATCAAGAACCAAGGAACGCTTGTAATTGTAGGGAACGAAGGTAGTAGAAGTTGAGTTTGCTGTAGAACTTGAATGAAGGTAGGCTCAACAGGGTCCTCGGCACCAATGAAAGGAAAGTGGAGTCTTTTACTAGTAACTCTTGCACAAAACAGCTCACAACAAATAGAGGAGTTGACAACAAAATTAGAATTTTTCGACCGGACCTCAACATGAAGCAAATGGTGCAAAGCGCGCGCAGAGCTTGTCTTCCAGTGTTTAACGGTGAAGAGTTTATCAAGTGCATCAAAGAGCTTATCTGACTTGACCACGATTGGGTACCGTATTCTACAACTGCTTTGCTCTATGTCAGACCGTGCTTCATAGGAACCGATGGCACCTACGGCATCGGGCACAGCAACTCCGCCGAGCTGTTTGCCTTTACCGGTCCGGTGGGGGCCTATTTTACCGGAGGATGGAAGCCGGTATCTCTCTTGGCCAACCCAAAACTGGTGCACGCTTGGCGTGGCGGAAGTGGAGATGCCAAACTGGGCTGCAATTACGCCCTTACTATTCTAATAGGAAAGCAAGCCCAAGAGCTCGGACAACTCGGTCTCAGGTGTTATGGTTATTCAAGGATGACGAAAAGTTGACCGAAGTAGGCACGATGAATATTTTTGTCTTCTGGATAAATGAAGCTGGAGCGAAAGAGTTGGTGACTCCGCCTCTCGGAGAAACGGGATCACATCTCTTGGCCAACAAACTCAAATGAACTAACATTCTTTCCATCTGCCTTCTTCTTCTCTTTCTCTTCATCCTCTTCATCTTCCACTTTCCTTGCTTCCTTCCACCTCTTCTCAATATCTCCACTTTCCTTTCAGTATGTATGTATGTATGTATGTATGTATGTATGTATGTATGTATGTATGTATGTATGTATGTATGTATGTATGTATGTATGTATGTATGTATGTATGTATGTATGTATGTATGTATGTATGATACATGTAACAGCTCCGGGTTGACCTGTGGGAGAGGGGTTTTCCTCAGGTGGGGTTGAGAGGGTTCGCTCAGAGGGGGGACAATGTCTGTCACTGGAGTAGATGTGCAAACGTCCCAGTTGCACTGTGACTGCTTTCTTTAATGCAGGTCCAAGGAACGTTGTTTGTACTGCAAAAACGATTTTCTTTATAGAGTATCTATCTGAATTATGGAGTGATACTATCATCATCATCATTTTTCATCATCATTTTACTTCTCTGAATGATATAGCAAAGCAAGCTAGTCAACTATGACACCACAGTACAGACAGACAGAGAACGGTGCAGTGCATACAAACAAAATAAAAATGTAAAATCAACCACTACCTACTGTTCATGAAAAACAATCGACTAGGAAAACTGCTTGTCGTAAAAATCTTTCAGCAATATTTTAAACTTTGCAACCGAAATTGGAGTGTAAACATTGATTTCTATATCCCTAATACCGAAGCGATTCCTGGGTATGCCGAAAAATACCTATCCGATTCCTGGGTATGCCAAAAAACCAACCCATACCGAGCCGACTCCTGGGTATGCCAAAAAATATCAACCGATACTGAACGGATTCCTGAAAATCCCATACCCAAACAACAGTATACAAAACATGGTTGGCAATTAAACCCATTACAATTACAGACTAGCTGTGCCCCCTGATATTTGTTGGCGATGCTATAACTGAGCCCTTGCAATAGAATGACACTGTACACTGTCAATGTATTTCATGGTTGCATGGATATAAATGTAATTGCACTTATAACAACAACAATTTACTTGCTCAGTCAGCTTCAAAAGGTCAAACAAAAACTAGTCAACATTCCAAATATCATTTATTTTACAAAAACAAGCCCTGATCCCATACATCCATTTGAACTATGTTCATTATACTCAGCAGGTAAGAGTTCCACAATGTTTCTGTATCTGAGAAGAGGAGCTTGCGATTTCATACAGTTAGACCAAGTTCATAGTGACTACTAACTACAAACCGAAAAACTACTAACTACCTGACTTTTGAGAAAAATGAGACTACAAATTAACTCTAACTACAAACTAAATCCACTGACTACAAATTGACCACTACTGGGGTTTTCCACCTATAAGACCACTCCAGGTTATAAGACCGGCTCTTATAGCAGGTGGTGAGAAAACCGGGTCTGTCAGGGGGCATTTTCCAGTTATAAGACCAAGGTCTAAGCTCAAAATGGTGTGTTTTCGTGTATATTTTTTACAAGATAACTTTGAATATGGAGTTTTTGAACTCAAGTCGTCAAGAATTGTTCTAAAACCTATGTAATCTTGGTAAACTTTTTCATTTGATAGGTTTAGATTGCTGCTGTAAGCATATTGGGGCTTCTAAGTTGCCTAAGTTTTCAAAACTTATTTAAAACTGAGCTATTCAGACTTAAATCAGTGTTGTGCCGAACGAAAATTTTCCGAATTTAGTTAGTAAAAGTTTTCAACTTTGAATTTAGTAAGTGAAAGTTAGCAACTAAATTCGATCTCTGAGTTCAGTAAGTTACTCAAAAATTACCGAGTTACTTAGTTATGAGTTTGGGGGCTGTGAAATAATAACGTCATCAGTACTGTTATTTTGCTAGTGGATTTTATTCTACTATTTACTAAATTTACTACAAATACAGCCCTTCAATTTAAGTTTTGTTTTTTGTTTCACGGTGGCGCAGGGTATAAGAGCTCCTGGCCACCTAAACCCAGCCCCCGGCTCTTCTGGGAGCCCATTGGCCGGCTGAGACACCTGTTTAACCAATGACGCCGGCCAGGATGGGTGTGCGCCCCAGAACTTAGTAAACAACAGATGACCCTCGGCCGCAGGGGCCGGCCTCAGCTAGTGTCAATTAATTAGCTGGTCGTCCGCCACCGAATTAGCGCGCTGCTGGGGCGGGATTTGCATTAATCAATTGGTGGCCGCGGCTCAGCATTACACTGCGCCACCGTGTTTACTAGTAAGCAGCTACGATTTTACTAATTTTTGTTTTACTAATAATTTTACTACAGTTTTATTAGTCAGTAGGGGCAATTTTGCATCAATCATGACAAGATATTTGAATAATTAATGTTGGTGCTAAATAGTTGCTAAATTTTATCATGACAGGAGGTTCTCAAGAACTTTAGGGACAAAACTGTGTGAAATTCGACTGACAAAAGGGCGCCCACACATCTTTTATTGAAAAATTGATTAAGAATTTTGCTCTAATTCACCAAAAATTAGGGAAATAGCAGTAAAATTTTCGTTTTAGTATTGATGGTCTATGTTAATTTAATTTTATTTTTACTTTACTATCGGCTCTAACTTTTATTTATTACTATTATTTTACTGGTAAAGTACCACTAGTATTACTGGAGTAATACTGGAGTATTACTCGACCTATAAGACCGGGCCTTATAACCGGAAAATGCCTATATTCAGGGTCACATTTTGCACCAGTTATAAGACCTGGGTCTTGTAGTTGTATAATCTATATTTTACTATTAACCATTTCGAAAAAACCGGACACACACGTGTTCCAGTTCCAGAAAAGGAACTCATGTTTCCAGAAAAGGAACTCATGTTTCCAGAAAAGGAACTCATGTTTCCAGAAAAGGAACTCATGTTTCCAGAAAAGAAACTCATGTTTCCGGAAAAGGAACTCTTTTTTTCCGGAAAAGGAACTCATGTTTCCAGAAAAGGAACTCATGCTTCCGGAAAAGGAACTCTTTTTTTCCGGAAAAGGAACTCATGTTTCCAGAAAAGGAACTCATGCTTCCGGGAAAGGAACTCATGTTTCCGGAAAAGGAACCAGGCAAAAACTGGAAACAGGTCCAGCCCAATATTTTTTGACTTCGTGTAGGTTCGGGAAGTCATTCCGAAGTTCGGAATCCGAACACAATATGAACCTCGATTTAAGAAGAACCGAAACAGGGATTGGTTCAGCATGCCGAAGCAGCTTAAACCTGAATCCTGATCCCTGAACCCCGATTGTCCCAACCCAATTCCCGATTACATACACATGAATCTAGGTTCAAAGTTCCCGAATTTTGCAATTATGTCCCCAGTGGGTCAGCGGCCAAGGACACGGCCAGTCCAATTGTTCATTGTCTGCATTGGGCCTGGAGCAGAGCAGTCGTGTCATATGCTCACTTCTCCGCCACTTTCTTTCTAAATTGGTTGTGCTTGATGACTCAATATACGCTAAACAGTTCAGGATCTGACTGATTTATCAGCTAGAAGAGAGAGCTTGTCAATTGCAAAGTTCAGTTAACACCCCGTTGCAAAATGCTGGAGTCTCCTTTGACAAACCTTTCCCTATGTTCACCCCTCACCCTACTTTGTCTCAAGCATCTGACTGGTTTTCTGTGCAGTCCTTGATTTCTATGAGACACAGCAAGAACCGGCTGCACAGGTTAGTCCCTTGCACCAGAGGCAGATGTATGGCTCGTGCGCAAAGGAAGAACACTTTTTATGTGTTACCTTTGTAATGTGCGACTGTGTCCAGGCTACTGTTGTTTGGTATTGGATTTTCCGTTTGTGTATTTGTATGTGTATACACATTTACTGTCAGATGTGTGTGTATGGTAATTTGTGTATACACATTCAACAAAAGAATGTGTATTTTCGTTCGTGTATATTTGTGTATGTGTATTGTACTGAAAATGCAAATTTTTTGGTAGACTTTCAGTCAGAAATGCTGGAAAAATCAAATCTCTGTATGTCTGCTGCTTAAAACCTTGGATGGCTTTGAAATCGAGTTACATTGGCCATTTGAAGGCTTTATGAGGATATCTACTGTTTATTACTGCAGCAAAAACGCAGAAATTTTACGTTTAAATTCGAAATTTTATCGACTTTTGCTGATCAAATACACATACACAAAAATACACATTTCTTGTAGTGTTTGAGTATGGTAATGTGTATCGGAATTTTCAATGTGTATGTGTATGTGAGTGTATACACAATCAAAAAACAATGTGTATTTTTGTGTATGGTAAATGTGTATGTGTATACACAAACAACAGTAGTCCAGGCTTTTGTGATTGGTCCTCTCACAACAATGTTGACTTTTTCTTTGATGATCCACTGTGCACCGGTGAACTTAGCAATTTTGCAGAAGTGCGAGCCATCAACAAAGCAGATTAGTTGCTATGTGCTGTTCTCGCCTAGGCGTTCTGGTTTAGTTTGCTGTTAGTTTTCATCCATTCTCCCGATTTTATTTTGCTAGTTCTGTCTTGTATTTTAATTGTGTCACTTTTTGGCTTTCCTGACTGATCATAGACTTGATACACATACAACCACTTGGTAAACTGAGCTGGGTTTATTCAGCTGGAAAGTGGACCACTTTGAAAAGACCGCAAGACCCGAATCTGGATCGTTTTATGGAAACATGAGTTCCTTTTCCAGAAGCATGAGTTCCTTTTCCAGAAACATGAGTTCCTTTTCCAGAAACATGAGTTCCTTTTCCAGAAACATGAGTTCCTTTTCCAGAAACATGAGTTCCTTTTCCTGAAACATGAGTTCCTTTTCCGGAAGCATGAGTTCCTTTTTTATCCGAACTCAAAACAGGTTCGCATACCTGAAAATATGGTTGGTTTCTTTTACCTGATTTTTTTTCGTAAAAATCCGAAGCCAAAACCATGCTCAACCGGAAAAACGAATGTGATTGGGTTAGATCTCCTGTGAACTCAACCCGAATCAAAATTTGGTAGTACCCGAAACTTTGTCAAGAAAACCCGAATGCAGTTTATGTATACCCGAAACTTGGTCCAGAAGACCCAAAACAGCTTTTGCGATCCCGATAAATGCCGTTTAACCAAACCAATGAACAGCAACTTCGATTTGCTGTTTGTACCGACAACTAATACAGAATGGTAGCCAGACATACACTCACATTTTATTTTTAGGAAGAAGAATGTGTGTTTAGCTGAATACAGTGATCCCGGCTCTCTACTGAGGCATATGAACAAGCAAGCTATGAAGGTGTTGAGAATCGACTTGATTCCAGTGAAACCAAGCTCTGTTTACCAAGTGGTTGTATGTGTATCAAGTCAATCTATGATCAGTCAGGAAAGCCAAAAGTGACACAATTAAAATACAAGACAGAACTAGCAAAATAAAATCGGGAGAATGGATGAAAACGAACAGCAAATTAAGCCAGAACGCCTAGGCGAGAACAGCACATAGCAACTAATCTGCTCTGTTGATGGCTCGCACTTTTGCAAAATTGCTAACTTCACCAGTGCACAGTGCATCGTCAAAGAAAAAGTCGACATTGTTGTGAAAGGACCAAGCACAAAAGCCTGGACACAGTCGCACATTACATAGGTAGCGCATAAAAGTGTTCTTCCTTTGCGCATGAGCCATACATCTGCCTTTGGTGCAAGGGACTAACCTGTGCAGCCGGTTCTTGCTGTGTCACATAGAAATCAAGGACTGCACAGAAAACCAGTCAGATGCTTGAGAAGGTGAGGGGTGAAGGTAGGGAAAGGTTTGTCAAAGTAGACTCCGGCATTTTGCAAGGGGGCGTTAATGGAAGGTCGCAATTGATGAGCTGTCTCTTCTAGCTGATAAATCAGCCAGATCCTGAACTGTTTAGCGCACATTGAGTCATCAAACGCAAACAATGATGAAAGAAAGTGGCGGACTGGCCGTGTCCTTGGCTGCTGGCCCACTGTGGAGATAATTGCGAAACTGCAAACCTAGACGTGTATGTAATCGGGAATCGGGTTGGGACAATCGGGGTTCGGGGATTGGGATGCAGGTTTAACCTGTTTTGGCATACTAAACCAATCCTTGTTTCGGTTCTTCTTAAATCGAGGTTCATATTTTGTGTTTGGAATGACTTCCCAAACCTACACGAACTCAAAAAAATATTCGGCTGGACCTGTTTCCAGTTTTTGCCTGGTTCCTTTTCCGGAAACATGAGTTCCTTTTCCAGAAACATGAGTTCCTTTTCCGGAAACATGAGTTCCTTTTCCGGAAACATGAGTTCCTTTTACAGAAACATGAGTTCCTTTTCTGGAACTGACACACATGTGTGTCCGGTTTTTTCGAAGTGGTAGTTAAAACTCGATGTTCTGCATGAAAAGCATGAACTACACTGGTTTTGATCGTTGCAACAACTGACTGTATGTTTAAGTCTGAATAGCTCCGTTTTAAACAGTTTTTGAAAACATAGGCAACTCAGAAGCACCAATATGTTAGTTATGGGTGGAAAACTGTGTTTATGCTTTCTTTTACTGAGGCTATATGGCCGCATTTAGACGGCACACACACATGTACACACTTAGCACTGCGCCACAAAAACGGCTCAACGGAATATATTTGGCTGCGGGCTTATCTCTCTTCTGCCAATATACATACACAAGGCATAAAGGGTGCCACAGAGCACACTCTGGAGCGCGCCCAAACACAGGAAACATGACACATTAACGTTACACACAGTCCTACATTTCTCCCACTTAACGTGTTATGTCATTAGTATGCAGACTACAGTGAACTACTGTTGCTAAGTAAATTATAATTATAATTTTAATTATATTTTTTAGAAATTTACTAATACAAGTAAATTATTTGGTAAGTAAATTATAATAAAATTAAATTTCTAGGAAAACAGGAGAAGTTAATTATAATTATAATTTGTAAATTATACTTACCAAAAATAATTTACTTCATTTACTTAAAATATACTTTATTTACTTACACAAGCCTACCTATTGCTGAACCTTTTTGGCAGCATGCAAGTCCTGCGTGAGTGTGGTCTGCTTTCGGTATCTATGCCTTTCAATCGCAAGCCATACTTACAGTAGAATTTTGCGTCCGCCCACCGCCCTTTTTGTCTTTGCGCTTGTTTCTCTTAATCTCCCACCAAACAAACAACTCCAATTTATCTGCCAAGCTAAGAGTGGATATTAGGCACTTTTGAGCCAGTTTTGCCGTGCGATATTGCCGTGCCTATGGTCAGTCTCACAGGCATATCTGGTGTGGATGCAATCAGAAACTGACTGGAAAGCCTCTTGAGATTGAGCTTCTAAATCTGACCAAGTCTTATTAATACTGTTGACAGACATGGGCTATGTATCATTTCGGTTACGGTAAGGGGTGAAAAATGTTTGAATTTCTGAGGGAGTTGGCTGGTTACAGTGCATCGGCCCGTGTTGGGAATTAAGAGTATGATTAGCCAAAAAGCCCAATTTTTCGCTAGAATTTAAGTTTTTTGGCTTATTTTTCGTATAAGTATGTTGAAATAAGCTAGTCTGAGCTCATTCACACCTAACCTAGGCATACTTTTATCATAATATTCTTCCAAAAAATCCTAAAGAGTTTAGTGGCAGCCTGAGGGGCGGATGGTCATAGCCTGAGGGAGGTAAACTCGCTCACCTTCAACTCCCTTTGTCCATGTCTGTTGTTGACTTCCTTATGACACCCTCGTTTGGTTTTCGTTCTAGATAACTGTTATAGCATCCTTGCTTAGTTGGAAAGCAAAGCTGAAGGTGTTAGCATTCAAAATCAGGCCTATTTTAAATATACTTAATGTACTTAATTTAATTAAACGTAGTAAGTAAATTATAATTAAATTAAATTTCTCTCAGATATGGTAAGTAAATTATAATTAAATTATATTTCTCTAGGCATGTGGTAAGTAAATTATAATTTAATTATATTTCAAATAAATTTACTTAGCAACAGTACAGTGAACATGCAAGTTAGCCCATACCATGCAAACCCATGCAAGAGCGCAGTTGCTGAAACTGTTCCTTGGGTAATGGTTTCGTAAACGCATCAGCAACCATCTCCTTTGTTGGGCAGTACTGCAACTCAATCTTCTTCTGAGCAACTTCACCGCGAATGAAATGATAGCATGCATCAATGTGCTTGGTTCGCTTGTGTTGCACTGGGTTCCTGGCCATCGTGATTGCAATCTTGACTATCTTCCCAGATACGAACACTTCCCAGATCTTCCCATCAACTCCCGGCTTAGAGGAAAGCTGCCACAAAAACATCGCTTCTTTTGTTCCTCTGCCAGTGCAATGTATTCTGCTAGAGCAGTTGAGACACTGACGGTTTGCTGTCTTCGGCTATTCCAAGTGATTGCTGCTGAAGCCAGCACAAAGACATATCCAGACACTGATTTTCGACTGTCAGCATCCCTTGCATAATTGAGTGTGCGGCTGGTCTGCTGGTGAGTGGCGGCCTCTGCCTGGCCACTCTGACCGCGCGTGTGTGTATTACACAGTGCCCAGTCTACGAAATTTTCTCCTGTCAAAATGGTTAATTGTATTCATTGCCAAGAAAAGTTGCAGAAAAATCCCTCTCTGTTCTGCTCTTTCTGTAACCTATTCTTCATTGGCAAAGCCTGCTTTGGCAGAAGTTTGCTTGGCGACCGGTCTGCATATTCCTATCAGGAGGCGATAGTGGATCGAGTTGTTCGATCGATCGGGTCGGACTCGATGACTCTTGCCATCTGTTGTGCAGACTGCTAGGGAGTGGTGAGACAAAAACAAGTGCCGACAAAGGCAGTGGCTCAAGTAGACCAAGCTGAACTGGCGTCACTTATGGAGAAGATAGAAGTCATGTCTACACAGCTGACCAAGGTCACTGCTGACCTGAATCAGCTGTCGAATTCTGTTGATAGCAAGAAGACTTATGCCTCCATGCTACAGACTGCCAAAAACGGACTGCCTCTTGCCAACCGTTCGGCCTCGTATGACAGGGCCACTCAGAACGTGTGCGCATTTGTGACTGGGATCGCGAAATGCGTGAGTGGCAGCGGCGTGACCGGAACAAACGGCCTGGTCACCAATCAGACTGACAGTAACAACGTCTCTAAACGGGTGAGGGACATTTTTTGTGATCTCGAAATTGATTCTGCCTGTATTGCCAACATTCGAACGATTGACTCTGAGAGGGTAGGATGGAGAGTGGTAGTGGAATTGAAGGACACTGCAGTAAAGAGGACTATTTTGACCAGAAAACGCGCGGTTCTAACAGGAAAACCGCAGTATGCCACTGTCTTCATCGGCGTTGACTTAACTCCATGGCAAGCAAAGAGAGCGTTTGACTTGCAAAACGAACTCCATCAGCGGCATGACAATGGCGAATTTGACTTATTTCTGGACTACGGCACACTCAAAATATGGAGTGCAAAGAAAACGCCTCCCACCTAGTAGTAATGTCGTAAAGTAATATTTTCCTTTGCTTTCTGTCTTCATTAGTGTGATCTGTGATTCAGCTGGAAATTGTTTGTTTTAGGGGCCGCATATTATGTCATTAGTGGCGCTTTGTGGGCCTGTTGCCCAATTGTTGTTTGTTGTTGGGTAACAAATATAGTAAACGGTAATGGACATCTGAGTAACCAAACAGGTATTTGTTATCCAACTGATACTGTAGACCAAGCTGTTTGGTGCCTTTCAGGTACCTCCGAATGCGTTTGGCAGCAGTCAAGTGAGATTGTGTAGGGCAGGAGTTGTACTGCGATATGGCTCCCACTGCATACAGTATATCTGGTCTGGTTGCGAGAGCTGCATACAGCAAACTTCCAACCAATGACTGATACCATTTCGGATTTACTGGTTTCGATCCATCAGCTTTGCATAGTGTGACTGAAGGATCTGCCGGCATTGCCACAGTCTTTGCTTCGAGTTGGCCAAACTTCTTCAACATCGAGTCATTGTAGTGTTGCTGATGAAGCCAGATACTGTTTATTGCAGGCTCTTGAACAGCACTGACACCAAGTATGAGGTGTAGTTGTCCCAGATCTGACATCTTGAATCTCATGGGCAATGGAGCTTTCAGCTCATCCATCTGCTGCAATTACTTACAGTTTGGTGTAAAGCATTCTGGCTCAGACCCATATAGAGTGTGAGGAAATTGAGGTTAAACAGGTCCCTGTCGCAAAATTTTCACACTTTTACTCTACTGTGGGCTCTACTCTACTCTACTCTGCTCTACTATTGAGAAAGTACCTAATGTCAGGTATCAGGCACCGGTATTTCGAACATACCCAATCAGGTAAAAGTTACAGGTAGGTATTCTCAAAAATACAGGTATCAGGAATTAGGTATCAGGTATTTTGTTTGTCAAACAAAGTTAAAATCTGGATTTTAGCCAAAAAATCGCTTAAAATACCATCTTGGGCTCCAAAGGCAGCTGAAAGTAGTTTGGTTGCAGTCATTTTGGGAATTTCTCATTACAAAAACACTAGTGTATAAATGTAAACTTTTTCATTATAGTTTGCACAAAACGCCAAAAACATGCTGTCAAAATTATCTCAGGAATTTTAGAATCACTTTCCAGATCATTTTCACTTGTGTTGATTTTCGCCTGTCTTGGTAAGGTTTCCTACAAATCAATGTGTTTTCGCCTCCACACAGTGGCTTACCTAGAATTTGCCAGAAAGGTGAATTTTTGACGATCCATGGTTGGGCAATAAAATTTTTTTAAAAGTTAGCCTCCAAAAGCGGTTTTTAAAAGCAAACTGAGTGTAAATTTAACAGGAATTAACAGTTTTTAGGAGTCAGAAGTGGCCTACATAGAGTCCTACTACTAGGACGAAAAAAACATTGAAGCGTTAGCTGTTCTACACGCTTTTTGATTAACAAATTGATTTTAGAAGCTATTTTTTAAAACGAAAAAGTACCTGAAACCTGCACCTGTTTCAGGCCAAAAATACCAAAAATCAGGTAGGTACAGTTCAAAAGTACCCGATCAGGTATCAGGTAGGTATCAGTTTGGTATTGCAAATCTACCTGATAATCAGGTACAGGTACAGGTATACCTGATCCACAGTATTTTACTCAGGTTGAAAATTTCCAGGTCAGTTTTAGTGCAAACAGTACCTGTTTGACCTCAATTTTCTCACATCTTTCGGGTCTGAGCCCAGAATGGTTTACACCAAACTGTAGGTAATTCATAGCGCAACATTTTTTGAAATAAAAAAACGGTGTTGGGGGTTCCGGACGAGCTAGGGGGCACAGAGTGGGTCCAAAAATTTTTTTCCTCAAAAAGTAAAGTTGGCCAAACGTTTCTTAAAATAATCCAAGAGTACTGTAAAACCCGAAATTTACAAGTCTTAATATCGATTACTAAGCGAGAAATTCGATTTTGAAATTTTGGCCCCATAGTTAAGGGGACCGATTTTCGGAAGCCAATATCTCAGGACAGGAGCGTTAGGTCCACTAGTTCTTTGCAGCTGAAATATAACTCTTAACTATGTATTAGTGTGTCAACTTACAGCTCTCTAGCTCAAAGTTTCAATGTTTCAATTTTCGGTCTGAATAGTGAAACTCGATCTGGCCAGATAACGACTCTTAATTTGTGGTAAAACTGAACTTGTGATGTCACAAGAAATATTAACTTTGTTTGCGTTAACATTTTAGGTTCAGTTTAATAGACAAAACTTCTCTTCATTGCAGCCTACCACCACGCAGCACGATATGACAGTTAAGAGCCATTTTTATAAGACCCAGGCAGGCGGCGGAACATGAAATTTTCTGACTATACTTTTTATGTGATGAATCAATAGGTCTTTAGTAGAAAACACCACCACTGTGATATTTTTGCTCTGCGATACAGCTTGGGGTATTTATGGCCAAAAACGTGATTTTGAACATTTTCAACTGGTTCTCCAGTGCGCAATTGCCGATCGCGGTCATATCTTCAGCATAAATTAGTCTTACTATGACCACTGCACCCACAAAGTTTGGGGCTGATCGATTCAGGCCAGCGTGAATACCGTTGATTTTAGGGGTTATTTAAAAAAGTGAAAAATATTTTTTGACGTCCCCTGCAGATTTTGGTCATACTTTTAGGGTAGATAGAACACGTCGTCCTCTACACGATGGTTGTGGCGGTTGCGGACCACAAAAGTCTTTCTGGGCGCTGACTGTATTATCTGACTCCAAAAGAAATAGGGAGATTAGTGATGCTCAATAGAGAGAGCATACACTTTTATTTTCTCTTTCAATAAACAAATTTCTTCTTAGTAACTCAGTTACTCAGTTCGTTCAGTCAGTTTTGTCAGTACTCTACACTGGCCGGCGCGCTACTTACATAGTACAATAGAACATTCTAGAAAGGTTCTAGAACATGACGTTATATCACATCATACACGCCTATATATACAATATATGGAATGTTCTAGAAAGCCCCGCCCACCAGCCAATAGGAGGCGAGGCATAGAAAGTTCTGGAAACAATAAAGGCGCGCCTATACTTTGTACATAGAATATTCCAGAAACAATAAACAAACAGGCCACGCCCACTCAACCGCGCGCCAGCCAATCACCACCCTACCAAGTCTAAAGTCTATGACACCCCACCGTAGGCTTAAAGCTCGTGATTGTTCACGACAATGGTGTTTTCACTTTTTTTGGCATTGGCCCCGTTTTTGAGTTATTCATGCTTTAATTTTCCAAAAAAAATTTTGCGGTATCTTTTAGAATCATTCACAATTCCGGTGTCCATGAACCTAGAGCGACCGGCTGTAGAGCGTTGGAGGTAGAATGTGATGGGCTATCCAACCATATACGCAAAATCGATCTATGGTCACTTATACCAGAGTGGCATCAAGTCAAAGTTTCGATCGAAAATGACCCAATTTCCAGTTTACAGTCTTGAAATAGACAGCCTGTGTTTCGGCACTTCTGAAAGTAATCTCCTATCAATAAACAGTGTTTCTGGCCTATTTTGACCTGCTAATTTCAGAAATGACCTTAGTTTTACTTTATACACTCCCAATTTCAAGATGCAAGATACCACAGTGTAATAAGTAGATAGTGTTATGTCTCAAAATCTCGAGCTTATCCAGAAAAGCTAAGGTCATTTCTGAAATCAGCAAGCCAAAATAAACTAGGAGCACTATTAATTGATGGTAGATTCCCTTCAGAAGTATTGAAACACAGCCTATCTATTTTAAGATTATGGCTCTCAAAAGTGTATAAGTTGATGAATCTTCAGAGGTCCATAACTAAGGGGTACTGTTATTTTACTATAGTATAGTAAAACAAGAATTAGTAATACTAGTGGTATTTTACTAGTAGTAAAATAATAGTAAAAAGTAAAATTAAGAGCCAATAGTAAAGTAAAAATTAAATTAAATTACCAAAGGCCGTGAATAGTAAAATGGAAATTTTACTACCATTTTACTAGTTTTTGGAGAATTCCAGCGAGAATCTTGATCAATTTTGCAATAAAAGATGTGTGCATCCTCCTGTTTTGTCGGGCAAATTTCACACAGTTTTGTGTCAACAGCTCTGGAGAACTTCGTATCATGGTCAAATTTAGCAACTATTTGGAACAACATCAAATATTCACAATACCTAGGCATCATTGATTCAAAATTCCACGTTATGACTAGTAAAATCATAGTAAAATAATAGTAAAATTAGTACAATTATTAGTAAAACAAAAATTAGTAAAATCGGAGCTGCCTGGTAGTAAAACAAAAATTAAAATTAAATTGACAGGCTGAATTTGTAGTAAATTTAGTAAATAGTAAAATAAAAATCCACTAGTAAAATAACAGTACTAAGGGGCCGTTCATAAACGACGTCGTTCCAGAGGGGGGGAGGGGGGGTCGGCTGAAATGCGACGATAGACGACGCACCAGGAGGGGGCGGGGGGTAGCAAAAAACGACGTCGCTTTTTTCGGAATTTTAGGGTACTTCAATTACATTATTTTCGATTTATGCACATTCTATCAAACGTTTCTCCATACAGAAAAGCTTCCCAGAGCGGTTGTAGGGATTTATTCTATTGATTGTGCAGTATGGTAACAAGAAAACGTCACAGTACTCTATGTACTGCCGTTTTATTGGGGGGGGTAAACCGAAAACGACGTCGCTGTAGGGGGGGGGGTCCCCAAGAAACGACGCAAGGCGATTTTGGGGGGAGGGGGGTCCGAAAAATCGGGATTTTGGAACGACGTCGTTTATGAACGGCCCCTAACGACTGAGTTGTCCTAGCGCCAAAAGAAGATCATATTCAGAATCAGTGAGGAAAAATGCACCTAATAGGGAATGCTTTGGTTTCATAAATTACTGACGATGTGAAGAAAACCAGGTTGGAGCTTGCATCATTTTTGATCGAAATTTTGACTTAGGTATAAGTGGTCGTAGATCGATTTCGCGTATATGGTTGGATAACCCATCAAATTCTACGTCCAACGCTCTACTGCGGGTCGCTCTAGCTTCATGGACACCGGAATTGTGAATGATTCTAAAAGATACTGCAAAATATTTTTTTGGAAAATTGAAACAGAAACGGGGCCGATGCAAAAAAAGTGAAACACCAACGTGTAGAGGACGACGTTTTCTATCGACCCTAAAAGTGTGCGAGGGACGTCAAAAAATATTTTTCACTTTTTAAAATAACCCCTAAAATCAACGGTATACACGCTGGCCTGAATCGATCAGCCCCAAACTTTGTGGGTGCTGTGGCCATAGTAAGATCAATTTATGCTGAAGATATGACCGCGATCGGCAATTGCGCACTGGAGAACCAGTTGAAAATGTCCAAAATCACGTTTTTGGCCATAAATACCCCAAGCGGTATCGCAGAGCAAAAATACCACAGTGGTGGTGTTTTCTACTAAAGACCTATTGATTCATCACATGAAAAGTATAGGTTAGAAAATTTCATGTTCTGCCGTTATAAGGGGACCTGCCCGGTTCTTAAAAAATATGGCTCTTAAGTTCTGTCAACAAAATATACGAATACCTATTGATTTACGTTGACTGACAGACCTGAATATTAAAATGGTGCAAACAGATGTAATTTCGTACATACTCTTTACAATATATATATACATACAGCCTTTGTTATTTGCAGCAACTCACAATCCAAACATGGTTGTGAAACTGATCAGTGTGACTAATGACCTTGACATCCCATTATATATGTCCAACCTAACGAATTTTGTGCTCTATCCAATGGATTTTTCGGACCTCTTTAAGGAAACACCATACGAGCTTTGGTATGCGACTGGAAAGTGGAACTTTAGCTCAATGAGACTGACT
Organism: Sabatieria punctata; assembly: GCA_030248155.1. Classification (NCBI taxonomy): domain Eukaryota; kingdom Metazoa; phylum Nematoda; class Chromadorea; order Araeolaimida; family Comesomatidae; genus Sabatieria; species Sabatieria punctata. The sequence continues at coordinate 29,478 of JASANB010003633.1, forward strand.
GGCCGATATTTGTCAGATGCAGCTCGACATTCACTACTCTACAAATATGGTGGTGTTTATATGGACGCTGATCTCATTTCACTGAAAGCTCTGCCTGAAAAAATGTTTAATTCTATACCTAAGCAAGTAGAAATAGCACAGAACCGAAAAATAAAACTAGTCAGTACAACTATGCTAATATTTGAGCCATACCACCCTTTTTTGAAGGAAATCATGGAAACATGTGTCTCTACTTTCACAGCGGATGGTCACGAACATCAAACATCCATTAATCTGTTTAACAATGTCTATGCAAAGATGAAATCGAAGGCAGACCCGAACATACCCAGACTCTTGCCAACAACAGCTATCTTCCCCATTAACTACATGCAAGGAGAAAAGCTGCTAGAGAGCAAACACGACCAATTAAAAGTTTTTGGTGCCAAACTACAGGAAGCGTTAACTGTACATATGTGGAATAATAAGCTAAGAACAGTCTTTAACTATACTACTGTACCACTCACAGCACACTCACTGCTATACTGGATAGCAGAAAAACATTGTAGCCCAGTTGTTAAGTTCTGGATGCGGTTCTCACAATCAGTTAAGCTGTCAGAAACCAGAAAATAGAAGCAATATGCTCCTCTCATGTATCTGGAATGTGTTCTGCTAGAAATCAATATTCACTTGTTGCATTAGCGTTGTGTCTGGATGGACGGCGCCACTTGTCCGTTTGCTGTCCGTAGGCTATGAAAAGCAGTCTATTAGAAAGAGGATGTTATTAAACTAGCTACTACTTGCACAAAGGAAACATCTCGCTAACTGGGTACAGTTCCTGAGTGTACAGCCCAATGTTAGAGCTTTCAAAGTTTTTTGATAAAGTTTTAAAGTTTCAAAGCTATCAAACTGTCTCTAGGGAAACGAGTTAATGGTGTCGAATATATGGGTGATGATTGGGTAGAGTATGAGTGCATGTAAGAGAATCAGAGACACATTATGGAACCCAACCAAGCTAGTCACTACTGAATCCAAACCCTATACAATTTCTATAATGGGCAGTCCATTTCAGACCCTTCGGAGGGCCTGTTTTAAAAACATAAAAGTACCCCTAGGGGACACATCAGTATAGTGATAAGTACCCCTAGGAGACGCATCAGTATAGTGATGCGCACCCCTAGGCGTATTTTTATATTTGGAAAACAGGCCCTCGGAGCGTGCCTATCATACTTGTAACAGGTCATCCGCCGATGGGGGAGGGGGGTTGGGGGGGGGTCTGGCGCCGGCCGGGGGGGTCTGAGCCAAAATTTTGGGGGAGGGGGGTGGGCACTAAAAAACGCTCAAAAATCGAGAAAAATCGCAATTTTTGGGCTAAAAATCGCCAAAAATCGCTAATTTGGGCTGAAATACAGCTAAAAAGTGCTGTTTTGCAGGCGATTTTGGCAATTTTTGTGTGTGAAATTGTAAAAAATTGCAAAAATTTGCTCGAAAATTTACTTGCCAGAAAAATCGGAGGGGGGGTCGGTGAAATCGTCTCGGGGGGGGGGGGGGGGGTCCCCAACCGGGGGGGGGTGGGCTATTTCGGGTGGGGGGCAGACCCCCCAGACCCCCCCTGTTACATGTATGGTGCCTATACTGATGCGTCTCTCTAGGGGTAAATTGAAATTGAAATTGAAATTTTACTTCCCAGGCACACTACAGAAAAGTACATGAACACGACACAAAATGAAGAAACAAATTAGCACGTGCAAGGAAGAAGGATTGAATTAAGCCAATTGGCTTCTTTAGAACTCAACCCTATCTGTTAATAAAACGTGAAAGGTCGATGCGACTGACTGCCTGTTGAAAAGCTTTTAAAGACTGAGAGTGAACGATTTCATCTGGCAGGCTGTTCCAAATCGGAACAACCCTGCCAGCAAAAACATTATGTCTGACATTAGACCAAGCAGTAGGTACAGAAAGTTGTAATGAATGGCTGCGAGTGGTAGTAGATGGAGAGAGCGAGAAAAATTGCTGATATGGCATGTCGATCAGGCCATGTAACAGTTTAAAAACGAATACAAGATCGGCTTGTATTCTACGTACATCCAGGTATTGAAGGCCCGTAGCAACTAGACGGACTTCATATGGAAGTGCACTTAATCCAGGAATCCGCGAGGTGAAAAACCTCTGAACAGATTCAATCTTCTGCACATCTTTGACTAAATACGGAGACCAAACTTGAGTACCGTATTCCAACTTAGGGCGGACATAGGTTTTAAACATTTTGACCAGAAAATCGGGATCTTTTAGCTCAAATGTTGACAAAATTAGGCTTGAGACTACTCGGGCTTTCTTAGCAGTTAAGTTACAATGAGCAGAAAATTTCAGATCAGGAGTAACATAGACTCCTAAATCTCGCACACAGTCTGAAGATGGTATAGAAATACCATCTACTGTATATTCGTACATACGATTTAACCGGGGGTACAGGTGCAGAACTGACGACTTATGTAAAGCTATTTTTAACTGCATTGTTTCCGCCCACTGGAAAACGGAATTTAGGTCTTGCAAAAGTGCAAGGTTATCATCTAGAGTAGGGACACGAAAGTAGATTTTAGAGTCATCCGCAAACAATTTTATAGTGCTAAACTTCAGCACCTTGGGTAAGTCATTGATGTAAAGCAAAAAGAGAAGGGGACCTAAAACAGAACCCTGAGGGACACCCGACTGAACTGGTGCCCAATTCGAATGATAACCATTAATGCACACCCTTTGGACACGGTTACTCAAAAAAGCCTTTAACCAATTTAAAAGCTCCCCAGAGATACCGTAAGCTTTTAGTTTCTGGAGCAATTTCTGATGGCTTACAGTATCAAACGCTTTTGCGATATCAAGATAAATGACATCAACAGGTATACGTTGATCAATCGAGATAGACCAATCATTTACACAGCTCAATAGCTGCGCAATGGTTGATCTACCTGACAGAAATCCAAACTGATCATTCGAAATCAGTGACGATCTTACAAGATATTCAAGTATAGCTTGCTTTATTACTTTCTCCATTAGTCTACATGAAGTACATGTAAGACTAATAGGCCTGTAATTAACAGGAATGCTAGGATTTCCCGATTTATAAATAGGGGTAACATCGGCTGCAAGCCAATCTTTTGGAAGGGCAGCGGTAGCCTTTGATACACGCATTATTGTACATAAAGGCTCACACAAATAAACAGAAAGTCGTTTTAAAAAGATAGTAGGGATTTTATCTGGCCCAGCTGATAATTTTGGTTGAGTATCATGCAAGAGGGAGTACAGTAATTCAGGAGAAAACTGAACGTTAGAGAGGGTTTTAGTTGTTTGTTTGGGAAATTTTAAGTCAGTACCATCATCAGTACTAAAGACAGAACAAAATTGATTATTCAGGATCGAACATTTTTCAGAATCAGTAATTATGTCCATCCCGTTATTTCGTAAGATCGGTAGAGAGGGTCTACATGTAAGTCTACGGTTTACATAAGACCAAAAAGATTTATCGTTCTTCCTTTTAAGCACCCTTAGCTCCTGATCCAATTTTTCTCTTTGACAGTTATTGCGGAAATCTGCAGCAGCAGATTTCCACTGCTTATGTAAGATATCTGAATTTTCAGTGGAAGATAGTGATGTAAAAAATTAATTTAATTGTAATTGAAAGTCGCATAATTGGCCCGTTTTTAATTTCAATTCAATTAATTTAATCTAATTGAAATTCAAAAGTTGGGCCATAATTTAATTGTAATTTAATTGAAATTCGCCTGGAATTTCAATTATATTTTCAATTATTTGCTGGGATGAATGTAAGGAAATGCGTAAGTATTAATGATGATGGCGCTAATGACTTCAAACAAAAACCTACTTAAGGTTTGCCACCTCTTTATAATACTGACCTCACTTTGTTTGGTAATATTTTTCGCAGTTCATAAAACAGTCAGGCACTTAACGCCGTCTATGGTACCGACACCGTACATATAAGGTGCCGGTACCATATATGGTACCACTGGTACCATGTATGGTACCATACCGTGTATGTATGGTACCACCACAGGCCTCCAAACGTGGGGGTACCATATACGTATGGTGCCAGTACCATTTCTAGTACCACCACAGTCGCCGAATGTGGGGGCACCATATATGGTACCGGTACCTAGGGTAGTGGTACCATATATGGTACCGTACCGTGTATGTATGGTACCACCACGGGCCCCCAAACTTGGGGGCACCATATATGGTACCATCGGCACCTTATAATGGTGCCGGTACCAAAAACGGCGTTAAGTGCCTGACTGTAAAAGTCACAACAGTGATTTGTTAGTGTATGGTGGGTTTTGGCGAAGGTACCTAGGAAGTGATGTTGCTCAAAAATGCTGAAAACCTTTACATTAAGTACTGAAAATAATGAAATATCTCTAAATTTACCCCAGAATGTCGTTTTATGCGTTTTTAAAGGTTAAAATTTTCTTTCCTGTTTGGATAACAGGCTAACCAGGTGTCTGTAAGCTTTTACATGGACATTTTTCGAAGTCCTGGGTCACTGTTACTGTCTTTTAACAGAAAAATACAACAATTTTCAAAAAATTGAAAAAATAATTGAAAAAAATTGCATAATTGAAATTTTCCGAGGTGCCATAATTTAATTGAAAATATAATTGTAATTGAAAATAATGGAAAACTATTTCAATTAATTTAATTTAATTTAATTGAAATTAAAAATGGAGCCCATAATTTAATTGTAATTGAATTGAAATTCAAATTCCATAATTTTACATCACTAACTGGTATGTCCGTGTCCGTAGCTGGACACCCAGCCGCAGCTCCTAACATTTAGGTGTAGAGTGTAGGATGTGATACACTGTACGTAGGTAGCCCGCCGCCCAGCCCCATGTAAATTATGCTGCCAGTTACGTTACCTATGCAGCATGGCCCAGTTGCTGCCTTATCTCTAGTCAGTGCGTGCCTGTAGCAGGGTCTGCAACGGGCGGCCTACGATCTGCCACCTTATTTATTTGTCTGTGCGGTGGTGATAAAAAGTTGTTGATGAACTTAGCTGACGGCAAGCCGCTAGAACAACATCCACTGACAGATCAGGTACCGGAAGGGTGAAAAGTAGGTCTGCAGAACTTCAACTGATAATAGTTATAAAGCATCAGACTGAGATGTGGGCGGTATTTTTGAGATGATCAGATCAAGAGGCTTCGATTAATGTGCATCTAAACACATTTGAGCCAGCGATTTACTTGCTATGCGCTTGGAAATATCAGCAATGACGAAACTTTTGAGCAAAAATGTATGTCACGTTCGGCGCCCTATTTCTTGAGCTTGTGGATCGGCCAATTTAGGTGCTGGTGACACGTTTTCTATTGGTTGGTGCACTAAAATAATATCATTTACACATTCGTGCCACTGAAAATTCAACAAAATTGAAGTACAGTAAATGTCCAAAATTTGGCCATTTTTAGATACAAATACAGATACAAATGTCATGCTAAAAAGTATGGCCGAAAAAATACCCTTTTTGGCATTTTCTCAATCTTGTCCAAACTCCGACATAATGAGGGAACCGTTTTGCTCCTTTCCCGAATGCTACGAAAACAATTTAGTATGGGCCGCGCTACCCAATAACCACACTGAAAAGCGCAAACGCGCTTCCCTTAATACTGTAGTTTCCAATCGCTATAATATCTCGTCAACCAATACTGTATCCTACTGTTTATAGTTTTCCTTTTAACTAAAAACGGACTCCACAAAGAGAAAATTCGGCATGCCTGCAAAGCTTTGATGTATACCACCTTTATACAGGGGGCGTCAAAAAAAAACAACCCAGCAGAATTTTTGCTGTAGCAACCGCAAATCTCGCCCGATTTGAATGAATCCTGCTTTAAATGAAAGATAAATAAATTCTTGAACGATTGGTTTAGCTTTTATTAAGATGCGTTGCTTAGTTCCTGAGATAATTGCTTTAAAAATCAAAACAGAGATTTTGGCAGTGAACAACAGAGATTAAAACAACCCAGCAGATTTTTACTGTAGCAGCCACAAATCTCAACCGATTTCCGTGAGTCCTATTTGATATGAAAGATAAATTAATTCGTGAAAGATTGGTGAAGGTTTTATTAAGATAAGATGCTTAGTTCCTGAGATATTTGCACTCAAAGTCAAAACAGATTTTGGCAATGAACAAGAGCGATTTTTATTATTCTGTTGCACTTCATAATAAAACCGATTCCTACTGCTCAGGGCTAACGTAACGAGGTTTTCTGGTGCCACACATGCTTGGTTACTTCATTTGTAAAAGTCTTGTTGCCCCTCAGCAGTAGGAATCCGTTTTGTTGTGAAGTGCAACGGAATCGCTCTTGTTCACTGCCAAAATCTCTGTTTTGAGTTTGAAGGAAAATATCTCAGGAACTAAGCATCCTATCTTAATAGGGCCTTCACCAGTCTTTCAAGAATTTATTCGTCTTTCATTTAAAGAAGGACTCATTCAAATCGGTTGTGATTTGCGGTTGCTACAGCAAAAACTCTGCTGGGTTGTTTTTTTGACACACCCTGTATATAACCCTGAAAATTATCTCAAAAACACCGAAAACTACCATTTTCTTTCTTCCTCAGCTCCCCTTGACAGCATTTTTTCAATTGATAAGTACTCCAAAACGAATGAACGAATTTCACTCAAATCTACACCAAAAGATAAAGAAAACTTCAAACTACAATGTCTCCAAATATTAGAGCAATCGGTCCAGAAATATAAAACTTATGCTAAAAAGCATAGCCCAAAAAATAGCGTTTTTTGCATTTTCTTCAATTTTGTCCAAAATCCGACATAAATATCTTTAGAGCTTTCTGATCGCAGCTTGCTGTGTACCGTTGGAAAGTGCAGCCTTTTCTCATTCATAATATGCAATCCCCACCTTTGTACGTTTACTTTTACTACAGTTAGGAGCTAAATACGGCAAAAAGTCCAAAAAAATTTTTTTTCGAATTTTCGACCAAAAATGTTAAAATCTTGTTTATATTGTGTCCTTACATCCTGACACAAATTTTGAGCCAAATCGCAAAACTTCTTACCCAGATTATCATGTCCTGAACACAGGGTCTCATAACCAAGAAAAACCGACTCTTACTATTTTTCAATGTTTCATAAGTTGTGATCCCAGAGTCGAAAAAACGTCTACGACCCTTAGTTTCAAACTACAATCATTCCTTACCAAAACCTAAAAGTCCCAGAGCTCCAGACCTTCCCCAGATCGCGCAAACCTCTTCCCCGCTTCAAAAATCAAAAAGTAAAAAAAAATTCGAAAAAAGTGTCCAAAATTTGACCATTTTTAGTGCTTCAATCGACCATAACTTTTGATCCCGGATTAGTATGCAATTCTACCACACGTAATATGAAACTACACATTGCTTAACAAAACGTAACAGGTCCGATCCATGGCGACCTTTAATATGCAATTTCTGAGAGGATTCAGGATCTGATAAGGGAGCCTCCCCAAATTGGTCTGGGTCACATCACCGATTTTGCTCATTTTTACATATATATGTATATATACATATACATGTGTCAAAAAACTGCGAACCCCAAAGTATGAGCTCCGGTGGACCCCCAAGAGCGCCAGGACCCCCCTCCAAAGTAGGGGTGGTCCAGCCGAAAATCCAAAATTCAGGTGTCCACTTCAGACCAGCGTTATACACTCAAAATTTGTGCTAGGTTGACATTCAATACACCAACAGATCCGCAATGACATGCAGACTTCAAAAATGGTATCTAAAATGCGCTTTAATCTCTCCGTACCGCTGTTTTTTACCAAAAATGCGGTCGAACGCCAATTTTTTTGCTTACCACTGACCAAGACATTGACCCTAACTTTTGCACCTTGGAATGACGGGACAGACGTAGATTTTTTATATTATTTTGCCTACTAAACCCGCAACGTAGACACAAAATTTGGAGAAAATTATCGCGTGCCAACGGGACGAAATCGGCTCTGGAAGTGTTGAAAGACCCCTCCCTCTCCTAGTGCGTCATCTATCGTTGCATTTCAGCAGACCCCCCCTCTGGAACAACGTCGTTTATGGACGGCCCCTAAGGGCAAGATGGGAAGCCTGGAATAGAACTAAGGCCTTGGCGTCAAAAAGTACCCAAAAAACCGGATTTCCAACACAAATTGTGTCAAAAAATCGAAATTTTCGATGAAAATTTGCGAAAATTTTGAATTTGGTGCGTAGTTGCCTGGATGAAGGGTGTGTACTTGCGTAGTTGCCAAAGTTGATTTCTGTGGCTTAAAAACGCATCTGTATGCTTTCTAGCAGCCTCTAGCAACGTTTGGTGGATTTTTATTTTCGTCCCCCCTGTCCCCCCTGGGCACCCCCCATGCACATGTATGGGGTTGTGGTGGCGGTGGCGGTGGCGGTGGCGGTGGCGGGGGTGGTGGCGGTGGCGGTGGCGGGGGGGGTGGCGGTGGCGGTGGCGGTGGCGGTGGCGGTGGGGGTGGCGGTGGCGGTGGGGGTGGCGGTGGCGGTGGCGGTGGCGGTGGCGGTGGTGGTGGTGTTGGCGGTGGCGGTGGCGGTGGCGGTGGCGGTGGCGGTGGTGGTGGCGGTGGCGGTGGCGGTGGCGGTGGCGGTGGCGGTGGCGGTGGCGGTGGCGGTGGCGGTGGTCCACAAGTAATCCATTAATTCCAAAGCAGACATGGGCTAGCATTTCGATCGGCTGAGGGGTGTTAAAATTTCAATTCCTGATGGGGTTGAGGGGTGGTTTTTACAAATTTTTCGTTAAAATAGGCTAAATTCCCTATTTTGAGCTCATTTACACCTTACTCTTTTAATAATTTTCTTACAAACTTCTTCCAAAAGTTCCTGAGTGGTTAGAGCAGGTCTGATGGGTAACCACCACCACCCCCACCACCACCACCTAAACCACCACAACAACCCCCTACCTAAAAAGGCCAACCCCCTACCCCCAAGACAGTTTCGGGACCACCAATCCAAAAAGACAAGTAGTACTCGATGTAAATTATGCTTCCAAAGAAAAGTTTCGAAAAAACTAGTGCGATATTTGCAATGCAATCTACGTCTAAAGTTTGCCTTGTGCAACAATTTTTGTTCCAATTCAGCACAAAAAAATTTTCGATTTTGACTTTGAGGGCGAATTTCGACCTAACGGTATCAGTCGATTTCGGCTATATTTTGCATGCATGTAGGGAATTTACTAGGCTATATTATATATAAAAACTGGACCTGGCCTAGGATCCTAATGTATGAAAATTTGGTCAAACGTGTTTGTCGGTGTGGCACAAAATTGGCGTAAAACCGCGTTTTTAGCCTATAACTCCGGTACGGAGCATCCAACTGCACTTTAGATACCATTTTCGAAATCTCCGAGTCTGGCAGCATCTGTTTGTGTGCCAACTTTCATCCTACGAGCAAGCATGAGCTTAAAATCATGTTTTGAAGTTAGGGTACTTTTTTCTTTTTTTCAGCCCGACCACCCCTACTTTGGAGGGGGGGCCTGGCGCTCTGGGGGGTCCACCGGAGCTCATACTTTGGGGTTCTTATTTTTTCGTCACATACTCTCACTCATATATATAAAAATGACGCAAATCGGTGATGTGACCCTGACCCGATTTGGGGAGGCGCTTCCAATTCGCTCAGAAATTGCGTCTTAAGATAATGTAGGTCGATTTTTCGGAATTTTAATCGCGTTTGTGTTATTTCACATTATTTATTGTGCTAATTAGCATGCATTGAAAGCCTTAAAATATGCACACTATACATAGTGACTAGAGGATGTGGATTTAACCCTTTAAATCACAGGTACTCCATATGGAGTACTCCCAGAGTCGTTTCTATGTGTCGAAAAAAATTTAGGAAGGGTCGTGAAAATTTGTCTAAGTGTGGAAATCGTCCGACACTTAATGACCCTGTATGTGTCGGAAAATTCGAGGCTTAGAAGTGTCGAGAATATTTAAGTGTGGAAATATATATGATTTCAGGTGGCTGCGTTTCACTGCGTTTAAAGGCGAAGAAACGGCTTTAAATGTGAAGTAGCCACCGAGAAACCTGCCCGGGCACGCAGAGTCTTGTCTTGACCTGAATAGCATGAATCACGTTGGTTTATAAATATTTTTTCGATAGTAGCGATTAGTACGCATTATTTACAGGAAGGTTAGCTCTGAAACTTAGTTTATAGCTGTGAATTAGGCGTATTCAGTAAAGTTTAGGCTAAAATACGCTAGTTACGTGCTATGACGTGCTATGACTTGCCTCAACGTGCCTGCCTGATCTTTCGACAGCTGTATTTTGCTCTTGTATTTTGTCATACGTACAGACGGATTCGGGGAGCAAGTATAAAGAATAATGTTGCCAGTTATCGAGCTGGTTGTCTGGAAAAAACGAAGCAAGAATGGGCGCGCCCGAATTTGAAATGTGGCAGCATGGCTCTGCAGCTTTTTATTAGCGTCGGCCGGCCGGTTTAAACTGCATGGGGGTAGGCAACAGCCTTGGTTTGTGAGAGTCGGAGCTTAGTGGTGGCATGGACCCAGAATTCAACAGGTACGTACTACACTACTATGATTGATTTCCTTGGTTTCTATTTGCGAAAATACCAATGAGCGGTAAACGGAATTAGTGCATTATTTCTTCTATTTTAGCAAGCGACTCTCTACCCAGCGTTGTGTCTAATTCGCGCCAGTCAACAAGTAACCACACCGTCCGGCATGGAAGTCAGAAAGCCACCCTGCTATGACATGAGCGATCGATCTGTTAAAATTCAAACTGGTGAAGGTTGACGCTTCCTCTTAAATCAATATATTGACTTTTCTCTTGTTTTAGGCAAAAGCGACTGAAAACTTCGGGCTTTATACCTTCTCACTCAAAGCCAAGCAGAAAACGAATGCTGAATATTTGGGATACAAATTGATTTTCCTACTACAGTATTTGGATTGTGAAATTCTTCTACACATGGCTTTTGTTTTGTCTGGCATGTGTGATCATAATTTTATGCCTTTTGCTATTCTTTGCAACTCTTATTTCTGATATTATCTTTACTTTATGTTATTAGTGCTTTTATTATTATTATTATTATTAAAATTGTTTCGCACTGCAGTGCAATCTTTAACAGAAATCGCAGACTAGGCTGCTACATTTTGGATTTCGCAGAGTTTTCTGCGCTTTGAGAACGCTGAATATTCTGCATATCGCCACGCAGAAATTCTGCGTGATAGTGCAGAATCGAAGGTTAGAGCAAAAATCGTATAATTTTCTACCACAATTTACGCAGAAATTCTGCCTTCTAACGCAGAACCGTTCTTAGAGAGTGATGTGTATTATCTGTTGATTCAGCATGTGCTCGTATGTAGTTCTGCGACAATTTAGTCTGCTTTACTGCTTCAACCGGTTCTGAACCACGACAAATCACTGCTACACATACAGACTCTCCACAGACGAATACAGTCGTGCTCCATAGTTTGCGCCGTGATTTACTTGTAATTAGTACACAAAAGATTAAAATTTAGCTAATAGCTAAGTTGTCACCGGCGGTAGATGGATATATGAAGAAAGTTTCTTGATATATCCATCTTCTACCCGTTTCCGACACTTTCAACTGCTTTTTGCTTTTACTTTATGTGTGAAGTCAATTCCTCGTGGAAAGTTTCACGACACTTCTCAAAAAGGTCGGAAACGACTCTGGGACATCGTTTCTTCACACTTTTTAAGTGTCCACCTGCGGGGAGTAAAATGGACACATAGATTAGGGCCGTAATTCAAAGGGTTAATTGTAAAGTCTGGCCAAATTGGAAGGTGAAGATCTGTTCTAATTTCGACCTTTTCTTCACAGTTCATCAGACTGATGCAAAAAACGTCAATCAAAATGTAGCTAATAGTAGTAGATGATATACGTAAGTTCCTACTTCTAAAGTGTTCGCGCCTCTTTTATAGCAATTCTACTGCGCAAACAAAGCTTAGATTAGTCAAAACCCGCCATGAAAATTACAAAAAATTGGCAAAAATAGTGTATTTTCGTCATTAGCAGATTTAGCATTCGGTTAGTGAAAGAAAAACCGTATATTTTCTGCACAGATGCGGCGAGCTACTTATTGCAGAAGCTTTTACTCAGTAAACAACTCAGTAAATTACCGAGTACTGAGTTAAACGAATTTTTTTCCAATTGAGTAATTCAAAATTGAAACTCGGTATTCAGTAAGTAAAATTAAGAAAAATTTTTACTGGTAAGTAACAGTACTTACTTTAATTCAAAATAACTACCGAGTAACTTTTACTCAGTAAATTTACTGGGGACAACACTGTAAATATCATCTCATGAACCCTTCATCGGATCTTTCCCAAATTTTGCAGCTTTACCAATCTTTATACGAATTTAGGAACCCAAGCAGTGCAGCTTTCTAACACAATGATTGTGGTAGAAAGCTGAGCTACTCAAGATCTTAAGCCCATATTAAGATTGATTAACCTGCAAAATTTGGGAAAAATCCAATCAGTTCAGAAATGGACTCTTAGAGACCTAAATACGGTTGTGTGAAGCCGTAATCAGTGCTTCTGGAACCCTATGTATTTACGGTTATGCCCGGATCATCGACAGTTGTTCGCTTCAATGGTTTTAAGTCATTCATAATATGCTGGGAGAGTGGAAAAAACTATATTGCATATTTGTATTTATTTGTGGATCATTCTTTGTGATACTCTGCTTGAGATATTTGAGGGAACAAATGAGACAGGTATGCGCTGTAGACGAACAGTCAGTAAGTTCTTCATTTGGGATCCAAACTTAGCCCAACAGAATGTAAACTATTAACTATTACTCGTCACATTGTAGCTGCAAAATCGTTGTATATTGATGGTTTGCTGCAAAACAGGCAAGCAGGCCCTTCATTACTGCATACAAATTTCCAACTGATAATCATTGTAAAAAATTATGTGAGTGGACAATTTTGTTAATTGAAGCGTTCAGACGCAGAAATGCCTCAGTCCACTTTTTGAAAAAATTGAGTTCTGCTCGGCAGCACAATCCCCTAACTATAGACATGTTAAATACAAATCAGTTAATCTGAAAACAATCTGTCATAAGTTACACCAACGCAATTTTTTAACAGTGCTCGAAATTCAGTTGAAGAAAAGCCTAAGTCCAAGTCGAGAACCTCAATATTCACACACAAAATTAGAACTTTGGCCTAGACAGCTGAAAGTTGATACACTCATACATATTATAGCCGAGTTCTCAAACTCCTGAAAAGGAATCCCAGATTTGATGCTTCAATTCGAGGATACAGTAATCGACCTGCTTAACTACAGAATCAAAATTTCGAATTTGATGTTCTGGCTTACTAATCAGAATTTTGACTTAAAAATCGGGGGTTTTAGAGTGCTTTTTAACTACTTTAAGAAGCATCGGTCGAATTGCGTTTTTTAAGAAAAAAAATTTTCGACCCCATTTCGGCCCCAATAGCTTATCTGTAACCCCTAAAATCTATGCTCTATATTTCGGATTATTGTAGCGCTATCCTTAGCTAACTGGCAAAAAACGGAACTACTAGCCCCAGACCACATGGACCGACCAGACGAACTGCGGATACATGGACAGAGCGTTAAGTTTACGGAAAAATTCAGATATCTTGGAGCAGAGTTGTCCAGTAACGGATCTTGCCAAGATGATGTCTGCCGAAGAATCGCAATCTGCCAAACAAAAATGAGCAACCTGACAAGACCGCTATGGCTGAGACGTGACATTAAGAGGTCCACAAAGATGAAGATGTACCAGGCGCTTATTTTGTCATCTCTCCTATATGCTGCAGAAACCTGGACAATGACCAAAGGACTTGAGAATCAGCTAAATGTTTTTGACAACCAAAGCCTCAGGAAAATTGAGCAAATCCAGTGGTTCCATTTCATCAGAAATGAAGAAGTGAGAAGACGGACTGGTCAGCCTCATGCCTCATTGCTAGCCAAACTTAGTCGACTGAGATGGTATGGTCATATCAAACGAATGAACCCAAACGCGCTGCCACACAACCTGCTTGAATTTCGCCCAAACAAACGAGAATGGAAAAGGCCGGCAGGGAGACCGCGAACCAGATGGAAAGACAATGTTCGTGACGATCTGAAAAACGAGAGCGCCAATCCACTGAACAGAGCCCAATGGCGAGACATGCTGAAAAAGATGAGGTTCCGCAACGCCCCATCTAGTGGGCAAGCGACTTAAGTCAAGTAAGTAAGTCAATCCTTAAGCTACAGAATGGTGGCAAGAACGCTGGCGTAGGCCTATAGGTTCTGGAGTAAATTAGCTAATGGCTGAAAATCACAAATTTTTCCGTCATTTACTAAGGTTGATAAAATTTTGAAATCAAATTTCTCATTCAATAATCATTATTTAGACTTAAAAATCGGGTGCCTAAGAGTACCGATAGACTAGTTTAAGAAACTTTGACCGAATGCCGCTTTTGAAGACAAAAACGGGCCTTGCGCCACCTTTTGACTCCTTATTCTGCAATCGTTCAACGTAGGTTTTACATTTCAGATTATTGTAGCTCTACTTTTAAGCTGCATATTGATGGCAAGATTGCTAGTCCACTACCCGGACTTCCGGAACGCAATCAAGCCTACTAGCTATAACCGCTGACTTACTCTTACTGATCTTTTGTAAATTTGTGACTATGGACTTAGCCTGTTTTGTGGTTTAGACCTTAAGAGTCGTTCTCTGAACCGATCGAGTTTCAGTATTCAGACCCCAAAATTGAAAGTTTGAGCTAGAGAGCTGTAAGTTGGCACACTAATACATACTTATGAGTTATCTTTCAGCTGCAAAGGATTAGTGGATCTGACGCTCCTGTCCTGAGATATAGCCTTCCGAAAATCGGTCTGCTTAACTATGGGACCAAAATTTCAAACTCGAATTTCTCGCTTCATACTCCGAATTCGGACCTAAAAATTGGGGGTTTTAGAGTACTTTTAGACTGCTTTAAGAAACTTTCGTCAAATTTTCGTTTTCAGAAAAAAATTTTTTTTTCGCCCCCTTTGCGCCCCCTAGCTCGTCTGGAACCCCCCTACCCAGTTTTTTTTATTTCAGAAAAATGTTGCGCTATCAATTACCTACCGTTTGGTGTGAAGCATTGTTTGCTCAGACCCGAAAAACGTGAGGAAATTGAGGTCAAACATGTCCCGGTCGCAAAATTTTCGCACTTTTCTCAGGTCAAATATTTCCAAGTCCGGTTTTCCACCTACTAGTACGAATTCGGACCTAAAAATTGGGGGTTTTAGAGTACTTTTAGACTGCTTTAAGAAACTTTCGTCAAATTTTCGTTTTCAGAAAAAAATTTTTTTCGCCCCATTTGCGCCCCCCTAGCTCGTCTGGAACCCCCCTACCCAGTTTTTTTTTATTTCAGAAAAATGTTGCGCTATCAATTACCTACCGTTTGGTGTGAAGCATTGTTTGCTCAGACCCGAAAAACGTGAGAAAATTGAGGTCAAACATGTCCCGGTCGCAAAATTTTCGCACTTTTCTCAGGTCAAATATTTCCAAGTCCGGTTTTCCACCTACTAGTACGAATTCGGACTTAAAAATTGGGGGTTTTAGAGTACTTTTGGACTGCTTTAAGAAACTTTTCTCAAATTTACGTTTTCAGAAAAAAAATTTTTTTTCGCCCCTTTTGCGCCCCCCTAGCTCGTCTGGAACCCCCCTACGCAGTTTTTTTTATTTCAGAAAAATGTTGCGCTATCAATTACCTACCGTTTGGTGTGAAGCATTGTTTGCTCAGACCCGAAAAACGTGAGAAAATTGAGGTCAAACATGTCCCGGTCGCAAAATTTTCGCACTTTTCTCAGGTCAAATATTTCCAAGTCCGGTTTTCCACCTACTAGTACGAATTCGGACTTAAAAATTGGGGGTTTTAGAGTACTTTTAGACTGCTTTAAGAAATTTTTGTCAAATTTTCGTTTTCAGAAAAAAAAAATTTTTTCGCCCCCTTTGCGCCCCCCTCGCTCGTCTGGAACCCCCCAACCCAGTTTTGGCGGTTCCAGACGAGCTAGTGGGGCGCAAAGGGGGCGAAAAAAAATTTTTTTTTCTGAAAACGAAAATTTGACAAAAATTTCTTAAAGCAGTCTAAAAGTACTCTAAAACCCCCAATTTTTAAGTCCGAATTCGTACTAGTAGGTGGAAAACCGGACTTGGAAATATTTGACCTGAGAAAAGTGCGAAAATTTTGCGACTGGGACATGTTTGACCTCAATTTTCTCACGTTTTTCGGGTCTGAGCAAACAATGCTTCACACCAAACGGTAGGTAATTGATAGCGCAACATTTTTCTGAAATAAAAAAAAACTGGGTTGGGGGGGGGGGTTCCAGACGAGCTAGTGGGGCGCAAAGGGGCGAAAAAAAATTTTTTTTTCTGAAAACGAAAATTTGACAAAAATTTCTTAAAGCAGTCTAAAAGTACTCTAAAACCCCCAATTTTTAAGTCCGAATTCGTACTAGTAGGTGGAAAACCGGACTTGGAAATATTTGACCTGAGAAAAGTGCGAAAATTTTGCGACCGGGACATGTTTGACCTCAATTTTCTCACGTTTTTCGGGTCTGAGCAAACAATGCTTCACACCAAACGGTAGGTAATTGATAGCGCAACATTTTTCTGAAATAAAAAAAAACTGGGTTGGGGGGGTTCCAGACGAGCTAGGGGGGCGCAAAAGGGGCGAAAAAAATTTCTTTTTTTGAAAACGAAAATTTGACAAAAATTTCTTAAAGCAGTCCAAAAGTACTCTAAAACCCCCAATTTTTAAGTCCGAATTCGTACTAGTAGGTGGAAAACCGGACTTGGAAATATTTGACCTGAGAAAAGTGCGAAAATTTTGCGACCGGAACATGTTTGATCTCAATTTTCTCACGTTTTTCGGGTCTGAGCAAACAATGCTTCACACCAAACGGTAGGTAATTGATAGCGCAACATTTTTCTGAAATAAAAAAAACTGGGTAGGGGGGTTCCAGACGAGCTAGGGGGGCGCAAAGGGGGCGAAAAAAAATTTTTTTTCTGAAAACGAAAATTTGACGAAAGTTTCTTAAAGCAGTCTAAAAGTACTCTAAAACCCCCAATTTTTAGGTCCGAATTCCGAGTGTGAAGCGAGAAATTCGAGTTTGAAATTTTTGGTCCCATAGTTAAGCAGACCGATTTTCGGAAGACTATATCTCAGGACAGGAGCGTCAGATCCATTAATCCTTTGCAGCTGAAAGATAACTCATAAGTATCTATTAGTGTACCAACTTACAGCTCTCTAGCTCAAAGTTTCAATTTTGGGTCTGAATAGGGCAAAGGACCAAAACGCGATCTGACCAGAGAACGACTCTTAAAACAGCCCAAGTC
>JASANB010003634.1:0-16272 GCA_030248155.1 Sabatieria punctata
TGTCATCAGTTGCACGAGGGCAAGGAGATTTTCGGACCGGCTAACCACCCACCAACCAACCACTCTCACGAGCCGCCGGATTTAAACCAAATCGATACCTACACACACACTCGGGTCAGAATGAATGCTTGCTTGGTCAACAGACTGCTTGCTGCCGGTCACAGGTTCAGACCTCCATCTTTTGTTCAGTCTTAGGCGTATCTACACTGGGCACTGGCGTTGAGTTATTGGAGTGCGGCTCGCTCTTGGGCGTCTGGGCCGAGGGCGCGGGGGCGGCGGCGCCGTTGGTGGTGGTGCTGACGCCGGTGCCTGTGCTGGCGCCTCCGTTCTGAGCGTTGGAGACGGTCACCGGCGAGCTGCTGCTGTGTTGCTGGTCAACGTTAGAGGTGGCAGACAAAGAAGGACTCTGTCCGGCCGAGGCCATCGTGCTGAGAGCGGCGGCGGCAGGGTTGCTCAGCGCACTCAGACTGGCAGAGGCCGAGTGCCCGCCCAGCCCCATGCCGTGCACCAGCGGCGACAGACCCGCCGGAACGCCCGAGTGACCGCCGGTCATCGAGGCCAGCAGAGAGGGCGGGTAGGGAAAGCCGGGCAGAGCCGGCGGCGGCACTCCGTTGAAGCCTGCAACTACTACCTACAGTGGCGGCCAAAAGTTTGGACGCACCCCCAAAATTTTCAGTTTTCCATTAATAACACCTGTTCTGTTTGCAGTTTGCGGATGAAGTTGTGCGCTAAGTTTGTGCATTGTAGCCCTGCATAATCTGAAACCATATGGTCCTCGGTCCCCCACACGTTGCAGTAGTATGAGTCCATTTTCCAAAGACCCCAGAAAAATGGGTGGACAAAAGTTTGGACGCACCAACTGATTTTTTAAAAAAACGGAGCAACCTGCAACAATATAGGACAAGCAAGAATGAAACATGTATTTAGGCGACTAGCACTTTGTTAGGAAGCCATGAGACTTGACCACAACTGCACAGCGCTTGGGCATAGAGTTGACCAGTTTCTGGCACACAGACTGGGGAATACAAAGCCAAAATTCGGTGATGGCAGTTTCCAGATCGGACAGATCTAGGGGTGCTTTACTGATAACGTCTCTCTGGACATATCTCCACAAATTTTCGATTGGATTCAGGTTAGGTGACTGAGCAGGCCGGTCCAAAACTGCGACTTTGTAGTTAGCGAACCACTGTTTGACTGACCTCGCCATGTGTTCGGGGCCATTATCCTGTTGAAACAGCCAATTCAGCCCGAGGTTCTGTTCTACATATGAGAGCATGATGTCTACCTACATGTTGGTGTAGACGGTTTTAGCCATGATCCTATGGATACAATAAATGGGCCCTGGGCCTTTCAATGGGAAAGAAGTCCACATCATAATGCTACCGCCTCCCAACTTTACAATGCTCTGCACAGTCTGGTTGGAATTCCTTGCCCGCAAACGGCTTGACATATAGCTGGCCATCGCTTCCGCACCGATTCCACTTCTTTTCGTCCCTCCAGAAAACCTTGGAACCAATCTACAATGGTTCAATGTAAGTGGGCCTTTGCCCACAGGAACCGTTTTTGCGGTCGCAAAAGTTGATAGGTGTTTCTTTCCTTGCGATGCAACAACTCAACCGTTTTCGCAGTAGAATTCGGTGCGGGGTTCATGCAGAGATGCTTTGACCACACGCAGCCTCGATTTGCTCTGTTACCTTATGAGCAGTCTTATGCCAATCAACTAGACATCTCGTCACAAGGACCCATTCCTGCCATGTTGTATGCGATTTCGGTCGACTGGTCCGTTTCCGATTGACGTTTGAACCGGTTTCAGAGAGGAGGACTAAGGCAGAACGAACACATATTTCCAGAACACCCGACTTGTCAGGCTATCTGAGATTAGAGAGACCACTCTGTCTCAGCTCAAGCTCGAGAACCCTCTTTAGTTGAATAAGTTGGTTGGACTGAGCCATCCTCCAAACTGCCGCTAAATTGCAATAAAAAGAAGACTAAATAGCAGCTACACATATTAACGGCCGCTAGGTTCCCTACAAAACATTTGGAAAGCAAAAAATCAAGATAATCATAGGTGCGTCCAAACTTTTGTCCACCCATTTTTCTGGGGTCCTTCGAAAATTGATTCATACTACAGCAACGTGAGGGCTACTGAGCACCATATGGTTTCAGGTTATGTAGGGGTACTATGCACAAACTTAGCATGCAACTTCATCCGCAAGCTGCAAACAGAACAAGTGTTATTAACAGAAAACTGAAAATTTTGGGGGTGCGTCCAAACTTTTGGCCGCCACTGTACGTACAAACCGAGACTGCTTATCACTGGCCCCATCCTCCTAAAATTCTAGAAACTCAGCATCTTTACAGTTAGAAATTTGCTGAATGTTCAGCCCAGTGCAACTCTCAGCAGCATACGATGCGCCGGAAAATTCACCAATAAAACCAGTTCAAGCTCGAATTTTCTGATCGGTCGAAATTTACAGCTAAGTATTTCTTCAAAAATGGTTAAAATTGAACGAAATACATCCCGTGAACCAACGGTTAGAAGTCAGGTCGAGAAAACGATTTTGCTTTTACGTTCAGAAATCCAAAACTGTAGACTCAACATACTACAGATTACACACAAAGTGTACAGTGGTGCACAAAAAAAGTCCTCTCCACTTTTTCGGGTTCACTAAAATCACTGTTTTTCACTCAATAATAAACGAATTTGAACCAAATTTGGAGGGTAGGTGCCCAATTAGTCCGGCTACTTGTGTTACAGTTTCGGCGCGAAAATTCGAATTCTGGCGGGAAATTTAAACGAAAATGCGAAAATCATATGGTCTCATAAAAACGGCTCTTACTCAAGAAATACAAAAGCTACGCCCGGCAACTTATGGACCCAATATAGTGCAATTTTATGTAGAAGTTTCAAAGCCCTCGCTCAAAGTACGCGCGAGAATCCGATTTTCAAAGTTGGCAAAGAATCGGGATTTATCATCATTTCCAAAGCTAACATTTTGAAGTTCACTAAAATTGCCCGTTTTGTCAGTCACGGTGACGAATGGTGTATGCACATATCGTACTCTTTTATAAGAAGCGGTGTACCCCTCAGCTCCAACCCCCAGACGATTTTTTCAACGTTTCTGATTTTGGCAAGTAATTTTTGGAGCAATTTTTTTGAACTGTTTAGAATTCCAGACACTAAAATTGCCAGTAAAACAGCTAATTTTATCTGTATTTGAGTCCCAAATTGCACTTTCCAGCCCAAAATAGCAATTTTTCAGCGTTCTTTAATACCCTATCTACTAGTGATTCTGCTCCGAGCCCTCCCTGCGCGAACACTCGGCGGATGAGCTGTTAGATGTATGGTGGGTGGGTGGAGATGGCACGTACCGTCGGTAGCAGAGAATCCCGGTAGACCGGACAAGGCGGCTGCTGTGGAGCCATGAAAAGCACTTGCATTGGTGACCGACGTGGCAGAGGCAGTCGGTCTGCTGCTGGACAAGAAATCTTTGTTAACGCAGTTGCGCAGAGCGTCCGGCAGTCGGCCGCTTATTCCTCTGCGAACTTCGCGCGCCGCCATCTCGCGCATCTCCTGACACGACGCGTCCGAGAACCACGCAGAGTGCGGCGTGCACAGCAGATTCGGCGCGTCCTTGAGCGCACCTGCAAACGGAAAGGCTAAACCAGACATACGAGAGCAAGAGGCACTTTCCCCTCACCGTCACTTTTAATGGTCTACTCATCTCTTACGCGTGTATAAAAAGTCGCCCGGCCACTTTTCTGTAGGACCACACACACGTTCGTAATAAACGCACCAACACGCCGCGTAACATCTTCCGCCTGCAAGATGTCGCGCGGTGTGTTGCTCCACAAAAAAGTCGCCGGGCGATATTTTTCTACACGAATACACCTCAAGCGTTGGTTTCAAGCTGAAGCTTAGGGAGGTTTAGGAAAACAAGTAAAGTGGGGAGAGGTGAAAGGGAATGAACGCACCAGCTCTGGAACAAAACGGCTCGTTGTCGTGGACATCAAGCGCCGCCGCTCGGATGCTGCCGTCTCTCAGAGCTTTGGCTAAAGCCACTTCGTCCACTAAGCCGCCCCTGGCGGTGTTGACCAAAAATGCACCTAAAGGCCACAATTAATCGGTGCAGTCTGTAAATTGTGTACGTACCAGGCCTCATCTGTTTGATAGTGCTTTCGTTAATCATCTTGTGGTTTGACTCGTTCAGTGTGCAATGCAACGACACACAGTCGGCGCTGTACAACAGATCTTCCAGAGAGTAACTGCGCTGCACGCCCAACGCCTTGTCCACACCGTCCGACAAGTACGGGTCGTAGAAGGTCACGTTGAAACCAAACGCCTTGGCTCGCTGCGCCACTGCTGTGCCCACCCTTCCTAAATCGAATCCCATAGATACTACTGGGGCACTACAGAACAGCAGTCCAAGACATGTGAGCTCATCCACCAAGACTCTGACTGAAGGGAGCGTACCTAATCCGACGATTCCAAGTGTGTCTCCTCGTATCCTGGCACAACCGGCGGCGGCTTCCCTGGTTTGCTCTGGCCCAACAAAGGATTTGCCGTCGCAGTGCAGAGCTTTGGCCAGCCAGAAAGTGCGACGGTATAGATTGAGAATGAGACACATGGTAGAGTCGGCCACTTCCTCCACACCATAGCCAGGGGTATTGCTCACTGCTATGCCTGAACATCATCCATCAACTTGGCTTGTTGCACAACCTAACCAACCCTACCTAGTTCGCCGGCAGCCTTCAGATCGATGTTGTCTGTGCCGGTACCGATCCGCACGATCAATCTCAGTGCCTTGAACTTTTCCAGATCATCGCGGTTCAATGTGATGCTGTGCCACATCAGCGCCGCCGTGGCCTCGTTCAACACCTGTCAGTCAGTCAGTCAGTCAGTACGACACTCTTCACCAGCCAGCCAATGCACCAATTGCTTTACCTTTTCGTGTATTTCGGCTGTCGACTGAGCGTCGCAGAAGGCAACGGTGGCCACTTCCTTCAGTATGGGCATTTCTACCGAGCAGTCACGGCCGTCCAACAATGCCACCAACGGCCGTGACGGCATAGGACCGTTCGCCATAGGCCTGCCACTCACTAAAACAAAAGATTTTGCAATGCACATTTGGTCGTGTCTAGCAACCGCCTTGCTGACCACCCATGGGCTGACGTGTGCATAGCTGTCTTATTCATACAACCGCTTCTCAGTTAGAAATTCTCACTAGCTCTCAACAGACCGTAAGATTTTAACCACTGCACTCACTGAAACCGCAACTTACATGCTAACAAGGCAAGCGAAGCGACACCGTGGTTGTTGTTGTAACTTTTGTCCTTTGGACTAGGAGTAGCCAACTGCTATAGAGCAGGAAGAGACACAAGGTCCGGCAGTCTCCTTAACAACAACCCTCCCCTTTTGCTGTCGGTGTGTGCAAGACAGCTAAGGTTTGGCCCCATTTATCTATTTGCCATTGCTGACTATCGACGGCCTGGGTTGGGCTTCGTGTCGACTACTTCCCATCGCCTCGACAGGTTTCGAACCCACAAACACACCGCTTCCACAGGTGCCAGGGCCGACGTGACACACGGGATTGCGTAAACTACCTATGGCCAAGACGTGGTAGCGCATCCGTACGGTTTATGGTGTACGATAGGTTACCATGCTAATCATACATGTAACAGGTCATCCGCCGATGGGGGGAGGGGGGGGGGGGGCGCGGCCGCGGGAGGGAAAAAAACAAAAATAAAATTTAAAAAAAAAAAAAAAAATAGGAAAAAAAAAAGTGGGGGTTGTGGTTTTTTGGGTTTAAATTAAATAATAAAAATTATAAAAGTAGGCGGGAGAGGGGGGGGGGGGGGGGGGGGGGGGGGGGGGGGGGGGGGGGGGGGGGGGCGGGGGGGGGGGGGGGGATGTATGATGCTAATGTACTCAGTATATTTAAGGCTGTTTAAGAAATTGGACAATTTTCAGAGGGCTGGTAAATCCACATTTCTCAACCGATCGAGCAAAAACTTGGAACAGTATGCTTCTGTAAGAAAAGTATATTCATATTGCACATGTATTTTGTTTGTTTAGACAACGCTACAGAGCCGAATATAAGAAAAGGTCGATTATTTTATTGAGAACCGAAAAGATCTCTAGCAACAAATCAATGCTGCCCTGCACGTAACGTACAGGCAAAAATAGTAACAGTTGTTATAAAATTTTTTGAAGATAAGATTTTTCTGCTTTTTTAAATTTTTAAACCAGCGTGTTAGTACAGGCATTTACAACAAATTTTCCACTTTTGCAACTCAAATCAGTTACGAAACCAGTCAAAAACGCCAATACAGGTGTAGACACTGCCTAGTACCGTCACCATATATGGTACCGGCACCATATATAGTGTCGGTACCATAAACGGCGTTAAGTGCCTGACTGTATAACTGCATAATTTCACCGAAAATTGTCTTTAGAGGCAGTAGCGTATCCAGGATTTCGGAAAGGGGGGGGGGTGTAAAATTTTGAAAGTGCCTGGTTGGGCCGCTGCCCAACCAGGGGAAGAAAATTAGCAAAATTTGCCTTCAAAAACGCGTTGAAAACACATTCCAGACTTAAAATTAACAGAAATTACAAGTTTTAGTAGTTTAAAGTGGTCTGGTTGGGCTTCTGCCCGACCACGGCGAGAAAATTTTGAAAATTCAGCCTTCAAAAACGCGTTTAAAAGGCATTCTGAGCACATAATAAACAGTTTTAGTACATAATTCATTAGTTTCGCTTATTTTTGACCGACTTTCTCTTCCTACCTCCACCGCAAAGGGGGGTGTACCCACCCTACACCCCCTGGATACGCCACTGTTTAGAGGCACTTCTAGGTGAATCCAAAGGACGAATTTCTTAAGCAGTCGCTGTTAGGCTCAGTGCAAAAGAAGTATTATGCAGGTTGCTAGATAAAATGTTGGCTGCTTCCAAAAAGTTACTAAAAATTGCATGTATATGCACGTGAATTTTCCCACTTTTTGCCTTAATTTGCATATTTGACTTTTCAAAAAAAATTTTCAGCCATCAAGAAAGTTTTTGTAAGCAGGTTTTTAAAAATTTTTGACCGTACCAACTGTGCAAATAGCTGTTCAAAAATGGCTCAAAATATTTTAAGAGTCAGTCTCTGGTTCGATCGCGTCTTAGCCCTTTCCCCTATTCAGACCCAAAATCGAAAGTTTAGCTAGAGGCCTAAAAGCTGGAGGACTAACACTTCTCGATGGGTTATTTAACCACGGCAAAGGATATCCCGATTAGACGCTCCACGCTCGAGATATGGCCCTCTGAAAATCGGTCCCCTTAACTATGGGACCGACATTTCAAAATCGAATTTCTAGTGCACTAATCAGAGTTGGGACTTAAAAATTGGGAGTATGAAGTAACTTTTGGAGTATTTAAGAATCAACGATCAAATTCCATTTTTAATAAAAAATTTTTTTTCGACCCCCCTTTGAGGCCCCATAACTCGTCTGCAACCCCTCTTCGCTGTTCTTTATATTTCAAGTTATTGTAGCGCTACCAATTCCTTACAATTTGGTATAAAACACATTGGCTGAACGGTGGAGCATTGGGGTGAAATCTAGCTTCAAACGTTAAAAGTCAACAAAATCGATGACAAAAAATTGGAAATTTTCTTTAGTTTTGAATAATCCTTGCTTCATTTTATGCTATATTTCACCACATTGCTCCACCGTTCAGCCAATGTGTTTTATAACAAATTGTAGGGGCCATATCTCGAGCGATGAGCGTCGAATCGAATCGGGACATCCCTTGCGGTGGCTATATAACCTATCGAGATGTGTAAGCTCTCGAACTTAGAGCTCTCTACGCCAAACTTTCATTTTTGGGTCTGAATACCCACACTCGATCGAATCAGAGATTGACTCTCAAATACTTAAACCTAATTCAAAAACTTTGTACATGACCACAGACAGGAAGACTCGCTGAATGGCAACGACAGACTTGATCGACTTGACAATCATCAAGCAACGAGTTTTCTCTTGCTTGTCGACTCAACATGCGTGACGGCTTCTTACAGAACAAAAACTCATTAACCACATGGATTTTTAACCCATAGCATTTGCTTTCAAAGCTTCAGTTTTCAAGCAGTAAAATCATGCCTTAATTCAACAGGATTTTCAGTGCAGGCCAGGCGCCATTTCAAATCATACTTCATACTCTTGATACTGCAATTTGCATTCTTGAAATAAGCTAGACAGCTGTTAAAATTTTAATCCATAAAACCGGCGCATCGTTTGAACATACCGTCCAAATTTTAGCTCAGTCAACTGAGAACTGCGGTTTTCTCAGCCATCAAAAAGGGGTCCTACAATTCAGGGAACCCCTGTAGCTGATTCTGTCTGGACGGACATTAGGTTGCATTTGGGAGCAGGCAGATTAGAGGGAGTCTTACTGGTGAAGGGATGATGTAGAATATCGGTGATTGAGTGTCTGGCAGTAATCAAGTCTGACTGACTGGTCGGAGAAGCAGAGGAGGGAGAGCGGGAGTGCGGTTGGTTCTGTCTGTGGCTCTTGGAGGCGACCGTCTGCAGAAAGTCGGCTGTGATTGCGATGGACCGAGCGCGCTTCAGCGAATTAGGCAACGGTGCCAGACAGTTGACGCTTTGATTGTTGGCCGGTAAGGCACAGTGCTTCTGACGACGACGCTCCGCACTCTTCGACTCCTTCGGGGGCAGCTCGATGCTGATCGGGGAATCCACCTGAAACCACTCAAGACTGCCTCAACATCCAAACTAGTGCTTTTTGCGAAATCGAAAAAACAGCGCTTGTTCTATCGCAAGCAAGTTTACGTTCACCCAAACACAGAAACACAGCACAAAGTTGCGCGGCAGACAGAGGACCATGTATTGGTCTTCTTATGTTGACGTGATTGGCAATTGGCAGATCCCCATCCCCTCTTTTGTTTTCACTAGATTTAAGTTTACCAGTTTCAAACCTAACTTGTCTTGCATGTGGGTTACCGTAAAAACATTTTCAACTTTCAAAAAACAACGCGTAACTACTATCAAAACAAATTTTAAAACAAAAAACCCGCTGTGAAAAATCAAGTCTCGTCTCTTACGTGAGGATCAGGCACGGGTATGTCGCCCTCCTTCTTTTCGCCGCCTTGAAAATGGGCCGAACAGATTCTTAACTGAAAAAATACGAGCAATTAGAGGCCGGACGGCGGCAGCAGAAAGCCGACGCAATTGAGGGTAGCATGCAAAGTGCGCTTACACCATTGATTACCCACCATTTCTACCAATCCAACATCTTTACGTAGACGTACTACAATACGTAAATGAGCATTCAAAGAAAAACCGGTGTCGGAAGGTCAGGTGAGGTGGATCGGGGAAGAAGGTCGACTGGCAAGGAGAAGGTAAGGGAGAAAATGCCACAAATTACCTGAGAGTGTCAAGTGAACGGGTCCGGGTTGGTCAAGTCCGGGGGAGTCAGGGCAGGCACCGTGCTCACAAGTGAATCACAACAGACACCTGGATATATGAGAAATTGTTCAAACATCACCATCAAAATGACACCAAAATCAACATTCACTCAGATCATTCGCTTGGCAAAATGCAGTTCGTCTAGAAAGACAGGACAGGAGGACCGAGACCAGGTTCGATTGGCATGTGAGGGCAGAATCGAACCGGGTCGTCGGCGAGAGGGTGCTACGACTAGAGCGAGTGCGTCTCTGTCCGAACACAACATCTACCCGAGCGAGCAAGAGCAAACGCATGCAGCAGTGGAGAAAACAGTTTGGCTAAGCGAGCGGCGGCAGCGGCCGACTAGCAGCTGAGTGCAACCAAAAATCGTCGTTGTGCTGGTGGGCGATATAAAATTGATTCGAGCGTGATGGGCCGGGCGGCCAGTGACAATTAGAGCCGGTGTCTGGGCGGCCGGCTTGAAACAAGGAGGCCGAACCGAACGGCAGCGGCCATAATGGGCTTAGAAGCAAATACTAGAGCGGAGCGTTCCGTTGCGCAGTCAATGAATGAATTATGGAGCCACCACCACCAGTGCCCATGCACAACCCACCCTACCGCAGCTAATTGATCGGCGCGCCTTTTGACAGTGCACAAACATGCTGCTACCTCTACCATCCATCCATCATCTCTGCGGTGTAGTACCGTAAACATGCCGAGTACCTGGCTGACCACCGTTTCTTCGGTGCGGCCGATGGCTTCAAGCCACCGCTGTCTCAGCACGGCCGGGCGCTTGGGGATGCGGTAGAAGTGTCTGTTGTCTTCCTGGCCGCGGTAGCGCGAGCGGAACTTACAGTTGGGAAATCCGCAAGTGGTTGGCATCACAGGCGCCGCACGGGGCGCTGAAAAGAAACAAAAAGACTGGCTAGACAAAAAGCAAGCGAGCGAGCGAGAGAGGAGAGAGGCGTAAAGCGTAGTGTCAGATAATTACTTAATCGAGTCTAGACTTGTTTAACGACGACAGAGGATTAGAGGTCGGCGAGTGGAGGAGGAGAAGCGGAGGAGAAGAACTGGAGGGGCATAGCTGACAGCTGGGTGGCCGCACGCCTGGTTGGGTCGGTTTCTCATCAGCGCACACCACAAATCTCTTTCCAATTAAGGACGGCGGCTAGGCGTCGACGCGCGGCGTCTATCGAGTCGATTGGTTGCTTCCAATTTCACCTGTCTTTCTAATCAAAATGGTCCTATACCAGCCGAGCTGGGGGGCGACCAATAACCAAGTGGCTAGTTGTCGGCGGAGCTCTCCAAGGCGCCTCTCGAAATCCAATAGTCAATTAAGGAGAAGCCGAGGCTGGGGCGGAGCCGCGTCGGCCTCGCAGCAATGTGATTTGGTTTCGGTATCCAAGGCACCGGTCCGCGACCACCTGTACAAAGCAGTAATTATATTGCTAGGGCGCAACACGTGTTAAACGCCTCGCACCTACTGCTGCCAGCCTCCATAATTAATACACCGGGCGCCCCAGCACCTCGCCATGGAAGAAGCCAACAAGCGCTCAAGCCCTAATGATTGGCATCCCACCAAACAGGACCACTGCTCTAATGAGGCTGATCAGCTCGTCACAAACACCGCACAGCAACCAACCACCTGTCGCACTTACAGGGCAGAGAGACCGGGCAACCAGTGAGCGGTGGCAGCAGTCGAAGAGTGGAGTGCCTTGGGCCGAGGTTGGGCGGTCGGATTACGCCGTCTTATGTGTGTGGTGTTGGCGGCTTTGCGATTTGTAAATCCTGCCGGCGTCAAAATATAGCCACAAACAAAATCCAATACGGGCCGCTGGAATTCTGGGCTGGCTCCAAGCCTTGTGCCTGATCGAGAAGTGGCGTAATTTAATCCCACTGGTGTACATCAAATCCACTCGCCCCACCAAAGCGCTCCCTTCTGTCTGATGGCACGGCACCGATGACAACGCCACCGCCAGTTCGATAGCTCTTGGACGCGACTAATTTCACCACTCCCAATCAAACTACAGTACGATGTCTAGGCAACTTACATTCAACTGGTGGCGATGAGGAGCGGCGAGCCTCTAGGTGGGTCGGGTTGGAAGGTAGGTAGAGCGAGAACCGTGATCAATCTCAGTTAACGGACGAGCGGTCGCTAATACAGATTAGATGGCCGTATCAATACCACTAATTAGAAAACATCCATTTAGTCGAGCTCCAACGAGACAAAGCTCTGCGCCAGCGCACACCGCCCGCCAGCCCGCAGCGGCTCCTGGACTTCCATCAAAAGCTGATGAGCGACCAGACACCATGGTAACGGATCCGTCGCTAGCAGATACCAATATAGAGCCACTGGCCAGAGGTATTAATTAATCAATGTGGGGCTCCGACCGCCCGACGAGAGGCAACTTTGATTAGCCGCTGCCACTACGGTAAATGGTAGAGAGCGGCGGCCAACCGAGCATTAATATTTGAACACAACTACCACCACACCTGAGGGCCCAACACCATCGGACCGATCAATCGGCGCCACAAAGACCTAATGCAACCCGGCAGTACACCGCTTTAGTCGCAATAAATCAGCCTCTGCCTGCCTCCGCGATTCACGGCCTCAGATGAATTTCCAATTCTTCACACAACCATTTATAAAATCGTGGCCGTCATGGAAAATGGCCAAGGTCAAGCGTGAAGGACCGAGTCAGCGCGCACTCAGTGCACGTCTCAGAGTTCTTTTAGGCACCCCACCACACACCTACACGCACACCAGCGTCCGCCAGCTACGAAAGAAAAGCCCAGACCCGAGGCCACGCCGCTGCTCTGGCAAAAAATGCCGTCCACCTGAACACACCACCTTGCTAGCAGCACAGCTGCCTGTGATTACAGTCTGGGATTGGTACTTGATCTATCTCTGACAAAACAACAAAATGCACGTTATGCAGCCAAGAGCAACTTTGCTTTGAGAACAGCGACCACAATCTCCAGAGAGAGCGGAAGTGCAGAGAACAGAAAGGATTGACTCACCCCTCAGCGAACTGTTAGGGTGTGTCATAGATGACAGTGATAAAAGGCTAGACAAGACAACGAAGGACAGTCATAATGAGAGTAAGCAAGCGATAGATTAGTGAGAGATTGAGAAACCCGAGGGCACAGTTTGCATGAGCCTCACAAAGTTGTTAGCGAAACTAATAATTGACATAAGCACGAACGGACCCATTACATTGCCTACTAATTAAATGCCAACTCCATCTTGGCAGTTCGCAACAGAACAGTCAGCTCTACAAGTACGAAAGATGAACAAAATCTAAGACCACCATAGTACAACCACCCGTCTCGGAGCGTTTGCAACGCCACAACAAAGCCATCAATTCAGTCCTACGTAATTATTGTGCATCGATTTAGCGAAAACATTCACACTGTGGTTGTAAGAAAATGATTGCAGTTTAACAGCAGGTGCAAAATTCAGTTCTTAAAATAATTTAACAAGCGTTTTATGCTCGTCATACGTAAGGTGCACCAAAACACCACACACATAGGCGAATATTATGTTAGCAATAGGAACCTGAAAATGGAAAATCTCCGAAAATTCCGAGTCTGAATCGCGTTCTTACGATTAATAAAAAAGAGCTTTTGATAATTAATTTACACTGACATTTGCAAAATGACAGAAGACAGTTACTTTGCAAAAATAATTAGATTGCAAAATGCTTAAGCCCAAATGTGACCATGGCCAATAACAAAAGAAATAGGCACCATTATTTAACAGGTCATCCGCAGAAGGTGGGTTGTGGGGGCTTGAGCCAGGACCCCTCACAGGGTTGCTCCTAGTTCCAACCAAGTTTGGAGGTTGAGTAAAAACTATAAATCACCAAAAGGTGAACTTCCGACTAAAAATTGCTCAGAAGCGCAAATTCGGCTCAAATACAGCTAGAAATTACAGATTATTTCAGCAATTTTTGCTTGAAACTTTAAACCATCGAAAATATTGCCCTGATAAAAAACTCCTGGTAGGGGTCCGATCAGGAGGTCGACCATTGCCGGCGGCGGGACGAAACACCCGCTAACATCACACATGGGCCGGAAAAATCCAGAGGGGGCGGAGGCATGGAGACCTCGGGAGGGGGTCCCAAAAAGTACAAAAAACCCTAGTTCACCTAAAAAAGCACAAAAAATTTTCCTTCCTCCCAAAGGGGGTGGGGAGGGGGATGGTCGGTGAGGGGTATTGGCCGGTGATGGGGTAAAGCCCCCAAAAACCCTGGCCCAACTATGGCTAACATGTATGTTGCGTGTTCATAAAAACAAGGCTTACTAAACTCGCGGAAGTTTAACCAAAGGGATGCACATCGCGAAAGTCGCTGATTAAAACATGTACAATTGTTTTGGTCATAGCTTTGCTTAGTTGATATGCTTAAAGATATGCTTAAAGAGTGTCAGAATTCTTTGGAAGGGAAAACTGCTGTTTGAAAGAGTTGCCTAAAGAGTGCCAGAATTCTTTGGATTGAAAGGGAAAATTGCTCTTTTTGAAAAATTATTCTTTAAATTGGAAGGGAAAATTACTGTTTTTGAAAGATTTGCATAAAAAGAGTGTCAGAATTCTTTGGTATGGAAAGCAAGCTGCTTTTTGAAAGGTTACCCAAAGAGTGAAGGAAAGATTAGTCAGTAAGTTTTGCTCTCATACACCCTAAAAACGAATGCAAGACAGACATACGAACCACAACATTCATACATTTCGCCAAACGAATGAGCAAATCAATAAAATAATAACTAATCGATTTGGCTCAAATTTATAGGCAAAAATTAATATGACAACTGACTACACAATGATAAGTTAGGTGCCAAAATTATAACTCGTGCTTGTTTTATCAGCGGAAAACTAAGAATCAGGGTGGTCCACTTTTTCGGTAACTCAAAGAGAATGGCTTATAAACTTACAGAAATTATTGGTACGTATTGGCATTGCCCATAAGATACTGAGTGGGCACTGTTGTAGCTCAAAGGTTACTAAAATTGGGGAACTTCAAAAACATGATCGAAAACAACCCCATAGTTACAAAATCTGTACCTTTTGGTATCAAAGCACTGAATCTGTTGTTGTGAATCTCAACACAGGAATGACCCGTTGGGGTAAAGGGGCGCCCCAAGCAAAAAAAGTCCCACTTTTTTAACTAAAATCAAGTTTTTTTGGTTTATTTATCGCTAAAATCGGTTAAAACGAGCTATTTTGACTGAGCTCATTTATGTCTGATCAAGGCATACTTTTACCATAATTGAATGAAAGGTTAGAACATACATGTAACAGGGGGGTCTGACCCCCACCCGACTTAGACCAGACCCACGAGACAATTTTCCCGACCCCCCCTCCGATTTTTCTGGAAAGTAATCTTTTGAGCAAATCTTTGCGATTTTTTTACAATTTCAGACACAAAAATTTCAAAAATCTCCTGCAAAACAGCGCTTTTTAGCTGTATTTCAGCCAAAATTAGCGATTTTTGGCGACTTTTAGCCAAAAAATTGAGATTTTTTCGATTTCTGAGCGTTTTTAGTGCCCAACCCCCTCCCAAAATTTTGGCTCAGACACCCCGGCCGGCGCCAGACCCCCCAACCCCCCCTCCGGCGGATGACCAGTTACATGTATGGGTTAGAAAGGTATGCATGTCATGTGCAATGGCGTAGCTGGGAATCGAACCTAGCACCTTAGGATTCCCGGTCCAATGCACTATCACTATGCTATCGCTGATACCAGAGCCTGAATACCTTAAACTCAGTATTTGAGAAAGCTAGCCAGTCATGAACTCAGTCACTCAGGCCAGTCAGTAACTTTCAGTACAAAATTCTTCCAAAACATTCCTGAGCGTGGGGGTAGCGGCGGCCTGAAGGGGTCGACTTTAGAATTGAAGGGCTTCAGAAGCGCCACTACCTTTCTGCGATTCACTGTTTATTGTTGGTGTAACTTTTTGTCCTTTCTTTGGACTAGGAGTAGCCGACATATTTGATGTGCATCGCCGATTTCACCAATGCTTCATTGATAAGTAGCGAGAGCAGTTGCTTACTTTCAGATTTTATTGCTGAACTATAAATATCGATACCAAATATCGACGAATTTAGATATCGTTGGAACACTAGTCTAAAGTCATTTTTCGCTCCTGAATCCCTGGATAGGTCGTCAAAACCCACTTTTTATCCCAAAAAAGATCAGTAAAACCCAGCTTTGGACCCGGAAAAGGTCGCAAAGCCCACTTTGGGATTTGAAAAAGGCCCACGCGAAAAAACCAAAACGACATGTATTGAAAATAAATAAACGTAAATATTTAAACTCTGTACCTCCACATCACAGAAACCTTCCCAACAGTGTTTTGGAAAATCGAAAATCTTCAGACTCAACATTCTATCGGTTTTACGAAAAAAGTCAGATTTAGCCATGAATATGAAATTCCTTAGTCTTGGTTCCCTTTAGGCTAGAGAGGTGCACAGTCAGTATGCCCAGTGGCGATTCCAATCATTCCTGCAAGTTTCAGACCCACACTCTTTGAAATTAACGAAAAAATAGAATTTCCGTGGACCACCCTGATTAGTTTAGTATATTCAAATCGTCCAGAAACACAAGAAGAGTGACACTAGAGAGAGTACCCAGACATCAGCACTTACAGACACCCTAATCAGACCCCAGAAAACGGTGAAAATCGCATAAACGCAATAAAATGTTAAAGTTATTTTGGCACGAAAAAACGATACAGAAGATGCAATCACAGATGAATCTAGAGCGTTCCAGGCGTGTACAACACGGTTACAATCTTAGTAAGTTCTTAGTTTTCGGCTCATAAGACCAGAACT
>JASANB010003635.1:0-10508 GCA_030248155.1 Sabatieria punctata
ACACCTACCTTCGAGCACTGTGGTGGTACCATATATGGTGCCGGTACCATGTAAGGTGCCGGTACCATATACCCCTACCTTGAGGCCAATTTCGCACTTGATTTTGAACGTTTTTGGAGATGTTTTCTTTTCGATTCCAACTCACAACCCTGCGATCTTTTCCGGCGCTCAACCAACTTCCCAACCCTTCTCTGAACTTTGTAGTTTATGGTTGGCCTCTTACATTGTCTTACGAAAAAAACAGATTCGGCTGATCGAATGCATGTACCCACCACCCATGCCCATGCCTAACTTTTTCATTTTCTTTCATTTAAAAATTCGGGTTCTTAAAATACTCTTCAGCCACTTTTGATGCTCTAACTCTTTTACAACCCCTATAGTGGCATATTTTATTGCAGAATTTCGTAGAGCTATCATTTTGGTTAGTGGAACGTTTGCCTATCAGCTTGCGTTTACGAGAAAATTGAGTTTAATGACAGAAAATCAAGTGCGAAATTGGCCTCAAGGTAGTAGGGGTACCATATAAGGTACCGGCACCATATATGGTACCACCACAGTGCTCGAAGGTAGGGGTACCATATATGGTACCAGACATGGGCTAGAATTTCGGGGGGGGGGGGGGGGGGGGGGGGGGGGGGGGAAGAATTTTCAATTCCTGAGGGGGGCTGAAGGGGGGTAGGAGCTCCTGAGGGGGGCTGAGGGGGTGGTAAGCCAAAAAGTCCGATTTTTTGCTAAAATCAAGGTTTTTTGGCTTGTTTTTCATTAAAATAAGCTAAAATAAGCTATTCTGAGCTCATTTACACCTAATCCAGGTATATTTTTATCATAATTTTCTATACAAACTTCTTCCAAAAAATTCCTGAGGTGGGGGTAGCGGCCGGCTGAGGGGGGGGGTAGGTCAGAGGCTGAGGGGGCCAACCCCCCCCCCCCTCAGCCCCCCCCCTTTGCCCATGTCTGTATGGTGCCACCACAGTGCTCGAAGCTAGGGGTACCATTATGTGGTACCACCACAGTGCTCGAAGCTAGGGGTACCATATGGTACCACCACAGTGCTCGAAGGTAGGGGTACCATATGTGGTACCACCACAGTGCTCGAAGGTAGGGGTACCATATATGGTACCACCACAGTCCCCGAGCGTGGTGGTACCATATATGGTACCGGCACTAAATATGGTACCTCTTCGAATAAGTGGAGTGGTGGTACCATATATGGTGCCACCACAGGCCCCGAACGTGGTGGTACCATATGGTGACGCTACCATATATTGTGCCGGCACCTTATATAGTGTCGGTACCATAAACGGCGTTAAATGCCTGAGTGTGTAAGATTTTCAGACGTTTATTTCGAGCGGATAACATCGATTCAGCTGAGGAAACGAATCGTAATCGGGGACTTGGTGACTAGCGGTAGGTCACATCACCTCACCTGGCCTTGCTTTGTGTTTTCCAAAAATCTTCAAACAAATGGCTGCCAATCTGTAATTGTAATGCACCAAATTATCCAATTTATTACTCCATGTTTCTAGGCCCATCGACAGTCTGCGAAATTCTGAGTTTGCTGTTCTTCTGCTTAAGTTTAAGCTAGTAACTTTAACCGAATTGTGAAATTCTATGTGAACTTTAAACTATGCTTTCTGCTTTTTTGCTGTTAAGTAAGTTCAAAATTGGATGGTTTTCGGTGAACTCGAAAGACGGCCGGGCGAGCTTTTTACTGTAGTTACATGGAATCGATTCAGGCGTGTTCATCTTGTTGTATTTCCTGGCGTTCTGTATTCTAACGTCCAAGTGGAACAATCGTGAGGACAGCTTTCCCGAAGACAACTACAACGTCAACCCTCCTCAGGCGGCAATTGCGTTCAGTTTTCTTTCCATTTTCTCTTGGGTATCTTCACTATTTCCTTATTTATCGGTCGCTGCCGTAGATTAGGTCTGGGGTGGGCCTTTCATGGAGGCGATTAAAGATTTGAAGTAAATCCATCCAAAACGTCGCGCGTTTTGTTTTAATTGGTATTCTGACTGACGCTAAAATTGCAGAGTTTTTAATAAGCAGTTGGAATACCTCAGTCCCTAGTCTCAATCAATTTGGCGTAGCCGGCACAGTTGGTGTAGTGGTTTAAGAGCCATTTTATATAAGAGCGGTACGGTTTTCTTCAGGAGGGCGGCGGACGGCCAAATCTGACCCCCACTTTTTATTGGCTCATTTGAAAGTCCTACACATGGAATGTTTAAAACCGAAGTATCTCCCGGATTTACCCACTACTGGGCTAGAAAAGTGGGAAAACGCCCGGGGCTCGATTTTCGGGCGTTTACGGAAATGGTCATTTCTCTTGAACCACTAGGCCTAGAGGGCCCAAACTTTAAACATTTGAAGAGGAGGTGTTGTGCTACCATAACTGTTGTTTGTAGCCGCCTAGCCTTCTCCATAATCTAGAATCGACGCACCAAACTGGAGGTGCTCAAATCAGTTTTTAGGCTACTGTCGCTACAAGACACGAAAGTTTTCAATTTCCTTTTGCACACTATTTGGACTAACCATTGGCTATTTATCGCACACAAAATTTTTTTTGGCAAAGATCGCATATTGCGAAAAAAATGAAATTTTCGTTTTTTCAGCAAAAAAACGGTATTTTTCTTTGTTTTGCTAAATGCAGCTGTTCTAGACTATTTTTGGGTGCAGAAATGGATTCCGCACGTCATAATTAGGCATAGACAGTGGTTTACTCATTATCTGCACCTTGGTTTTCAAATAATTTAATTCGATACTCACGTTAGAACCGAATTTTTGCAGTCACATAATTTTCAGATTGTTTCGCAATAAATAATATGTTTGTTTACACTGTAGTTAATGTAGAATGCTTTACACTAGTTCCTCTTGCTGCTAGAGTTAGACGCGTACATATCAGATTGACCAAAATTCCACAATGACTACGGCGCCCTGTGGTGTCTATAGGAAATACCTAACTTGCAGGGTCTAAATTATTCGCATGACAAAAGTCGAAATAAGATCTGTCTACAGTTGGCAGGTACTCCAAATTTTCAGGTAAGTCCAGGTCACACATGTAACAGCAGGATTGGGAGGGGAGGTTACCCCCACCCGAAATTGGCCAGACCCCCGGATTGGGGCCCTCTCCCCTGCGGCCGTCCCCCCCCCCGACCCCCTCCCTCTACGATTTATCTGACAAGTAATTTTTCAGCAAATTTTTGCAATGTTTTGTAATCTCAGACATTAAAATTGCCAAACGTGTCTGTAAAACAGCACTTTTTAGCTGTATTTGAGACCAAATTTACGATTTTTGACGATTTTTCAGCCAAAAATTGCGTTGTTTTGCGATTTTTCAGTACCCGACCCCGTCCCCTTGAAATTTGGGCCCAGACCCCCCAGCCGGCGCCAGACCCCCAACCCCTCTCCCTCTGTCGGCGGAGGACCTCTTACATGCATGGTCCAGGTTCAGGTACCTCTAAAATTCAATTTCAGGTCCAGGTTCAGGTACATTTTGCAAAAGTACCCAGGTGTCAGATTCAGGTTCACGCGAATTTTCTAATAACATCGAAAATAATGTACCCATTATCAAAAACAAAAACGCATGCCAGAAAATAAGTATGCGTATTGCGTATTCACATGAACATAAATGGGCATAGCAGCACATGCATCTGCGCATTCTCAAAAAATGCGTATTTTTCCTTATTGCAGTCATGCACGTTACTACTGCGGTGGTAGCATGGTACCACCAATCCTCCATTCAATTTCATACCACGCATGGCACGCAAACCACAGTCATACTAACTCTTTTTTATCAAATTTAGATATTTTCAATTCAA
This sequence comes from Sabatieria punctata, assembly GCA_030248155.1. NCBI lineage: Eukaryota > Metazoa > Nematoda > Chromadorea > Araeolaimida > Comesomatidae > Sabatieria > Sabatieria punctata. The sequence goes on from JASANB010003635.1 coordinate 3,820, forward strand.
CATCTGAAGCAGATGTGCTTCTGCACAATGCGAACATTGATTGGTTGGAGGAACCAAAGAAGGTAAAGGACTGGACCATCTGCCAGAAGCACCGATATGAACTTGGACCCTTTACCCACAGGGGGAGTTGGTTCTGTTCAGACTGACGTGACAGTGCAGTGAAGGCGCGAGTTTTGCAAGGACTTGGCATCGACCAATTAAAACAGTATGAACAGAAGACTGGTCAGTTCCTGCGTTTTGGGGAAGGCTTTGCCGGCAGCACTACTATGAAGCTAAAGATTCCAGATTCTCACAAATCCTACATACTGATCACAAAAAGCCCTAATCTTAACACGCTCGATGTATTTGGGCACCGAAATAGGCTACAACCCATCTATTTGTCGCTAAAACAGAATTTCGGAGATAGGTACGTATTTAATTGTCATTGCCAACCGAAATCAGGCAGCCATCAGGCAGACATGTAAAGTGGGGGGTCGGCGGAATCGGCCGCCATGGTGTGCGTTGGACATCCCTATGGCCCCAAAGTAAAACCCTAAAACAGTTCCGTCCAACTCCCTCTGGGTAGCCAGCAATGGCCATCGGCGGTTCTCTCTGATCCGGCCATTTTCCATAGTAAAACTCGAAAACACACCAAACAAAAATGCATGTTTCTCCAGGGGGCTACCTCGCTCAGGCACGTGCTATGCAGCGTTCGAAAGTTCACATCGTGAGCTTTCAGAATCTGTAATAAAATTTGTGGCGATTTTTGTTATTTCAAAAATAATCGATCCCGAAATATGGACTGATCACGATTTCATCAGATTTTACGGAAATGAGAGTTTTTCAGGGGGGCTATCTTGCTCAGACACATGCTATGCAGCGTTTGAAAGCCCACATCATGAGCTTTCAGAATCTGTAATAAAATTTGTGGCGATTTTTGTCATTTCAAAAATAATCGGTCCCGAAATATCGACTGATCACAATTTCTTCAGTTTTTACGGAAATGAGACTTTCTCTGGGGGGCTACCTCGCTCAGACACATGCTATGCAGCGTTTGAAAGCCCACATCATGAGCTTTCAGAATCTGTAATAAAATTTGTGGCGATTTTTGTCATTTCAAAAATAATCGGTCCCGAAATATCGACTGATCACAATTTCTTCAGTTTTTACGGAAATGAGACTTTCTCTGGGGGGCTACCTCGCTCAGACACATGCTATGCAGCGTTTGAAAGCCCACATCATGAGCTTTCAGAATCTGTAACAAAATTTGTGGCGATTTTGTTATTTCAAAAATAATCGATCCCGAAATATCGACTGATCACGATTTCTTCAGTTTTTACGGAAATGAGAGTTTCTCTGGGGGGCTACCTCGCTCTAACATGTAGGCTTTTTTCACTGAGTCAATACAGAATAGAAAGACTAGATAAAAAACATTTTTGCACATAAACAGGCAATTTAACAATAACGCTTACAAAACGCGCACTGCAATAACGATGTGCTACCCGCAAGGGTAACTATTACACGCTGACATATCAAATAAAAACTAGAATGTGCTATGCTGCGTTTGAAAGCCCACATCATGAACTTTCAGAATCTGTAATAAAATTTGTGGCGATTTTTGTCATTTCAAAAATACTCGGTCCCGAAATATCCACTGATCACAATTTCTTCAGTTTTTACGGAAATGAGACTTTCTCTGGGGGGCTACCTCGCCCTAACATGTGCTATGCTGCGTTTGAAAGCATACATGGGCCGGAAAAATCCGGAGGGGGGTAGGGGGGTTAGAAACCTCGGGGGGGGGGGGGGTCCCCCGAAAAAAGCGAAAATTTCCTCCCTCTGGGAGGGGGGTGAGTGGGGGAGGGGGGTATGGCCGGCCGAGGGGGAGGGGTATACCCCCTTACCCCCGGCCCATGTATGTTTGAAAACCCACATCATGAGCTTTCAGAATCTGTAATAAAATTTGTGGCGATTTTTGTTATTTCAAAAATAATCGATCCCGAAATATCGACTGATCACGATTTCGTCAGTTTTTACGGAAATGAGAGTTTCTCTAGGGGGCTACCTCGCTCAGACATGTGCTATGCAGCGTTTGAAAGCCCACATCATGAGCTTTCAGAATCTGTAATGAAATTTATGGCGATTTTTGTTCTTTCAAAAATAATCGATCCCAAATTATTGATTGATCACGATTTTATCAGTTTTCAGCATCTGACTAAAGTAGGTAAAAAGAAAATGGGATGACCAAATTGAGGTTTTCTGGTAGGCCAAATTCATTGGTGACGCCCATTTATAGCTAGGATCACGATACTTGATCGATTGTCGATTTTTTTGCTGTGCAGATGACCAAACTATGTTTTTGGGCATGCCGATTTCAACCACGATGCTGGTTTAGAGCTATCATCGAGTTTTAATTCAATAATCGATTTCGATTGATTATCGATTTTTGTTGTGCAACTAAACAGGCCACAAAGCTAGGATGTTAGTGGTTTTCGGGCATGCCGATTTCAACATACAAACATCTCTAAACCAACATTGTGGTTGAAATCGGCATGCCCAAAAACCACTAACATCAGTGTAGTTGGGTCATCTGCACAGCAAAAAATCGATAATCGATCAAGTATTGTGATCCTAGCTGTAAAGGGCGTCGCCAATGAATTTGGCGTACCAGAAAACCTCAATTTGGTCATCCCATTTTCTTTTTCAGCTACTTTAGTCAGATGCTGTAAACTGATAAAACAGTGATCAATCGATACTTCGGGATCGATTATTTTTGAAATAACAAAAATCGCCACAAATTTTATTACAGATTCTGAAAGCTCATGATGTGGGCTTTCAAACGCAGCATGGCACATGTCTGAGCGAGGTAGCCCCCCAGAGAAACTCTCATTTCCGTAAAAACTGAAGAAATCGTGATCAGTCGATATTTCGGGATCGATTATTTTTGAAATAACAAAAATCGCCACAAATTTTATTACAGATTCTGAAAGCTCATGATGTGAACTTTCGAATGCTGTATAGCACGTGCCTGAGCGAGGTAGCCCCCCGGAGAAACATTCATTTTTGTTTGGTGTGTTTTCGAGTTTTACTATGGAAAATGGTGGGATCGGAGAGAACCGCTGATGGCCATTGCTGGCTACCCAGAAGGAGTTGGGCGGAACTGTTTTAGGGTTTTACTTTGGGGTCATAGGGATGTTCAACGCACACCATGCCGGCCGATTCCGCCGACCCCCCACTTTACATGTCTGCCCGATCTCGGTTGGCAATGACAATTAATAAGAAAACGAACGTTTTCCAAAAATGAATAAGTTTTAAATTTTTTGCATAGTAGCTAATTTGCCAAAAATTTGGGTACATTATGCAGCCAGGTAGTAGCCCACATAACATGCAAACACAAATTGAAATCATATTAACCGTAAGCTACTATGTACAGTAGCTCAGCTCAGCTCTGCATCAGCGCATTCCTTGAGTCAAATCCAGTTTTCAGTAAATGAGCGAGCAAATGATAAGTGAAAACATTGTCTATGCCTAATTACGACGTGCGGAATCCATTTCTGCACCCAAATATAGCCTAGAACAGCTGCATTTAGCAAAAAATAGAAAAATACCGTTTTTTTGCTGAAAAAACGAAAATTTCATTTTTTTTCGCAATATGCGATCTTTGCCAAAAAAAATTTTGTGTGCGATAAATAGCCAATGGTTAGTCCAAATAGTGTGCAAAAGGAAATTGAAAACTTTCGTGTCTTGTAGTGACAGTAGCCGAAAAACTGATTTGAGAACCTCCAGTTTGGAGCGTCGATTCTAGATTATGGAGAAGGCTAGGCGGCTACAAACAACAGTTAGCAGGTGGTAGCACAACACCTCCTCTACAAATGTTTAAAGTTTGGGCCCTCTAGGCCTAGTGGTTCAAGAGAAATGACCATTTCCGTAAACGCCCGAAAATCGAGCCCTGGGCGTTTTCCCACTTTTCTAGCCCAGTAGTGGGTAAATCCGGGAGATACTTCGGTTTTAAACATTCCATGTATAGGACTTTCAAATGAGCCAATAAAAAGTGGGGGTCAGATTTGGCCGTCCGCCGCCCATCGTACCGCTCTTATATAAAATGGCTCTTAAACTGCAAAGCCACTATGCGTTCGTCCTCGATCCGATCCGATCCGATCTGGCGGGGGGTTGTACGATGTACAGCCCTATGATCAGACCTGCACGGTCCATTTCATTACCCCTGTTATCGTCATCTCGGACGTTTGCCCTTCTTTCACTGCCAAGCCACTCAAGCCATGCTGTTGGGCGCCAGGTACTAAGAGAGTGCCTGGCGTGGTGACGTCATGGTGCTGTCAGCTCCCAACGGCCGCCCGGCCAGTGGCACTAAACCGGTATAGGCCTTGTTGCTGGTTTCTCAGACAGCCCCTGGCGTCATTGATCTTCCCTCCAACGCGGCATGCTTTTTGGAGCGGCTTTTGGTGCAGCGGCAGATCCAGTTGGTTCCCATTTTACCTACTCGCTGTAACCAGTTTTCGGTGGCCTGGGTGGAGCTTTATGCCGACGACCAACTCTTTGCGGCAAGAAACTTGCCCCGCCGAGTGGATGAGCGCACGACGTCGCGCACAGTGGCCATGTGGCCTAAACCACTACACCAACTGTGCCGGCGCGTTCGTCCTCTCGGCGCGGCAAGTTTCTTGTCGTAAAGAGTTGGTGGTCGGCGGAAAGCTCCACCCAGACAACCGAAAGCTGGTTACAGCCAGTAGGTAAATAGGAACCGACTGGATCTGCCTAAGCACCGAAAACCGCTCCCCAAAGCATGCTTGTGTTGGAGTAAATGAAGATCAACTTAGTCAGGGGCTGTCTGAGAAACCAGAAATAAGGCCATTACCGGCTTAGTGCCACTGGCCGGGCGGCCGTTGGGGGTGACAGCAGTATGACGTAACCACGCCAGACACTCTCTTAGTGACTGACACCCAACAGCATGGCTAGGAGTTGCTTGGCAGTGAAAGAAGGGCACAGCGTCCGAGATTTAGTGTCTGAAATTGTAGAAATTTGCTGAAAAAAATAAATTACTTGCCAGAAAAATCAGAGTGGAGTGCCCCGATCGAGGGGAGGCTGGCCTAAGTCCAGGGGTATAAGACCCCTGTTACCTGTATAGTAATTGAATGCTTCTGACTCGTTATAGACATACCTGGGCCGGGGGGTAAGGGGGGTATACCCTTCCCCCTCGGTCGGCCATACCCCCCCTCGGCCGGCCATACCCTCCTCCCCCACCCCCCCCCCTCCCGGAGGGAGGAAATTTTCGCTTATTTAAGGAAAAATAGGCGTTTTTGGGGCATTTTTTCGGGGTGGGGACCCCCCCCCCCCCCCGAGGTCTCAACCCCCCCCCCCCACCCCCCCCCCCCCCCCTCCGGATTTTTCCGGCCCATGTATGGTTATAGACTGGAGCTACTACCCTGTGGCGTATCCAGGATTTTGGAAAGGGGGGTGTAAAATTTTGAAAGTGCCTGGTTGGGCCGCTGCCCAACCAGGGTAAGAAAATTTAGCAAAATTAGCCTTCAAAAACGCATTCCGAGCTTAAAATTAACAGAAATTACAAGTTTTAGTAGTTTATAATGGTCTGGTTGGGCTTCTGCAAGACCAGGGCGAGAAAATTTTGAAAATTTGGCCTTCAAAAACGCATTTAGAAGGCATTCTGAGCACAAAATAGACAGTTTTAGTACATAATTCATTAGTTTCTTATATTTTTGACAGACTTTTTCTTCCTACCTCCACCGCAAAGGGGGGGTGTACACACCCTACACCCCCTGGATACGCCACTGCTACTACCGTTTTAGGGTGGCTTAGCCTTCTTCGCCTGGAGGAAGTATCAGGAGGGAGCGGGAAACGCGTTCGCTTCTGGCTACGATCAGGAATTCGGTCCCGGTGCTGAATACGGTTATCCGGGAGCCGACTACGCCACCGGCGCCGGCGGATACCCTGGAGGTTGGTTGGTCAACCGGATTTCTGTGTAACCTGTGTCAGACAATCATACACGCCACCCACTCCTCTGAGTAAAATATACTAACAAATGAAAGTACAGATTAGGAGCACATTTTATTCTGGGTTTATTCTCACAAGCTCAATGCTGAGTATTCCCTCTATTGGCGCCATGAACAGTTTGACGATGATTGGTCACTTTTTGTCTTCCTGTCCATACATGGGCCGGAAAAATCCGGAGGGGGTAGGGGGGTTGGAGACCTCGGGGGGGGGGGGGGTCCCCCGAAAAAAGGCAAAAAAACGTCTATTTTGCCTTAAATAAGCGAAAATTTCCTCCTTCCGGCCGGGAGGGGCGGTGGGTGAGGGAGGGAGGGATATGGCCGGCCGAGGGGGGGTTATGTTCCTGTCTTGCTCTTCTTTATGCTATTCGTGACGCCAATTAGAGGTATTGAGTTTGTGAGCGTAAATCCGCGATAAAATGTCCTATTTATCGTTACTTTCTCATTTTTTTTAGTTTTGCTTACTATCACAGTTAGGCACTTAACGCCGTATATGCTACCGGTACCATATATGGTGCCTGCCTGCCTCTAGGCTAGGTACCGGTACCATATATGGTGTCGGGTCGGTACCATACTCAACGTTAAGTGGCAGACTGATTCAATGAAAGGGACTATCACTGTTTGGCACTATGTATTCGCGTTTTGCTGGGTGTAGTAAGAAAGAAAACAATTATTTTTAGTATTACAATTTAA
>JASANB010003636.1:0-34220 GCA_030248155.1 Sabatieria punctata
ATTCTAAATATGTAATCCCGAACTGTCTACGCTGATTCGTTTCCGAGTTATAAGTCGAAAGCTGAGGTTGGGTCGAAAAAGTGACCGTCTCAAAAATGGCCGGGAAGGTGATAAAATGTCTTTTTAGGTCAAATTAAACAAAAATACAAAATTTTAGCCAAATCGGAGACAAAAAGTTGAGATTTGTCCGGGAAGAGTCGATACTTAGAAAAGCTGGCTCTTAAGTATTGGCTGGGTCAAGTTGACGTTTCAGGCATCGAGATGTTTTATCACTGTTTCTGCGCTAACGAACTGAAGAAAGCTAAGAAAGCTGCCGAGTCGGAATGCAGGTTTCCTTGCTTTGGAAATTCACAATCCAAGTGCGGTGGAAAGTGGCGCATTGCAATCTACGATCTGCTTGGTCATTGCTTTACACTAGGCTTGGTAAATTTCTGTACGCAGCTGCAATTCAGACTGCCCAGCTAACTGCGAATCCAACTTCAACCAGCCTTTGAGCTTGTTGAGTCAGTTTTCAAACAGCAGTCTGTTGCCCTTCAATACCATCAGTGAAACAGGTTCTCACTTGAAGAGCGGTACATTCGGAACTACTATGTGTGACCAGACTCTGTACACACAGCATATAAACGTAACCAAGCTTGATGTAAGCACAGAACGGACTGTTTTGTCTGAGACAATCAATGAGCAGCTTGTTTGTTTCTTTTGCAGTGCATCGAAGCGGCCCAATTTTTCGCCGCTGTTGAGAAAAAGATTGGAGCAGGCATAGGTGCAGCATGTCCTTTCCTGGAGAAGTTCTGCCTCCCGGTTTGTTATTTGAATTGCTTAGTGCAGTGCAACAGTGATGCTTTTCAGAATTTCTGTAGAACTTCATTTTCTGAGTTTGATGAGCAACATGTTAAACAGTTTCTGCACGGCACTAGCACCGCAGTTGCTGAAGCCTGCAAGGTGAGAAGTTCGTGAATGAATCAGTCATTACCAGTGTATAATTGCAGAATTTTTGTGAACGTTGAATATGAAAAGCGGCTTGTGACTAGAAAACGGAAAGCTGTTTGGTCGCTTTGTTTTGATCAACAATGAGAGTAAACTTTCTGGCATAATCAAGTTACACTATTTCTACTTTGCCATCAGAAGTCAACAAAGAAGGTGTCTCTTAATCTGACCTCCATTCCTTCACTCCCAAGGGAGATTTTGAATCGGGCAGGTAGAAGCAGACATGGGCTAGCATTTCGGCTGAGGGGTGGTAGGGGAGTTGAGGGTTGAGGGGATGGTAAGCCAAAAAGTCCGGTTTTTTACTAAAATCAAGGTTTTTAGTCTAATTTTTCCCTAAAATACATAGGTTAAAGCTATTCTGAGCTCATGTGCACCTAATCTAAGCATACTTTCATCGTAATTCTCCATACAAAATTCTTTTGACGAGGGGTAGCGGCGCCCTGAGTGGGGTAGGTCAGAGCCTGGGGGTCAACCCCTCTGTCGTGCACACTCACGAGCTAAAGGCCTACTGTGGAGTGTCATAGACTTTAGACTTGGTAGCGTGATGATTGGTTGGCGCGCAGTTGAGTGGGCGTGGACTATTTGTTTATTGTGGGCGCGTGTTTCTAGAAAATCTATTAACAAAGCATAAGGGCGCCTATGTTCTTTCTGGAACATTCTGTGTCTCGCCTCCTATTGGCTGTTGGGCGGGGCTTTCTAGAACTTTCCTTGTATTGTATGTATAGGCGCATGTGATGTAATATGACGTCACATTCTGGAACATTCTAGAATATTCTATTGTAATATATAAGCAGTGTAAAAGAGAGGATACTTGTGTATTTTCATACATGTACTAGGGGGGTTTGGGGGCGGTTACCCCCCCCTGCTGTAAAGACCAACCCCCCCTAACCCCCCCCCCCCCCGAGACAGGTTAAGGGACCCCTCCCCCGACCAAAAAATACAAGTGGTGGTAGTGGCTCCAGTATTAACAAACTGGGTCAGAAATCACTAATTTTTAGCCTAAAATTCACTTGAAAAGCCTTTGGAAACCGAATTTGGCGTTTCCACTGCTGATATTGAAGAAAAGTCGGTGTTTTTGGAAGCTCTTTTTGTCATTTTTTGCTTGTTTTTAGCTTTAAAACACTATTTGGCAGCTTAAAATAGCGATTTTTAGCGTCCTTTTTGAAAAAAACGTGCTAAAAACGCATTTCTAGGCGTTTTGGAGCTTTTTGAAATTTGGGACCCCCCACCTGGGCGAAACCCCCCCTCGACCCCCCATCTGAGGAAACCCCCCCTCCCCCCAGGTCGGCCCGGAGCTGTTACATGTACATATGTGTATTTTTATTGTTATAACGGAAAGAGAAATAAAAGCGCTCTGCTCTTTCTGTTGAGCATCACTAAATACGGCTGATTCTTTTGGAGACAGATAAAACAGTCAGGCCCCAGAAATACTTTGTGGTCTCGCAACCGCCACACCCTCAGCCCCCGCCCTTTCACCATGCCTGGATAGAAGTGCAGTGTTGCTCTTTTACTTCTGTTCAGCAAAAGATCTAAAGCACAGAAAAAACAGAGAATTATATGGGCACATATAGTAGTAGCTTTCAATAGAATAATTACTTAGGAATGTTGCGTGTCTTTCCACATCCGAGCTATAACCACCCCTATTTATAGTACCCCGGGTACCATATGGAGAAATTTTTTTTCTCAAGTGAACAGTTATCCATACAAAACGTACAAATATTACAGTATTTTGGTGGCAAATCTTGGCCATTGGTAGTTTACGCTATCCTTGTGTCACGGCGGCCCCGGCACCCATGGAAGCGGTGTGTTTGTGGGTTCGAAACCTGTCAAGGCGATGGGAAGTAGTCGACACAAAGCCCAACCCAGGCCATCGAAAGTCAGCAATGGCAAGTAGATAAATGGGAACCAAACCTTAGTTGTCTTGCACACACTGACAGAAAAAGCGGAGGGTTGTTGTTAAGGAGGCTGCCGGACCTTCTGTGTCTTCTTGCTCTATAGCAGTTGGCTACTCCTAGTCCGAAAGGACAAAAAGTTACAACAACAATATTGCACAAACAGCATGCCTGCATTAGCACCGGTGTACTAAAAGATTTGCATTACTAGCCATTCCTCAACGCTAAAGATATAAACATATATTTTGGTCAAACGCAGCAAACAGAACTCCAATAAATCGATAATCACAGGCCATAGTATTAGCGCATCACAGGTGTCCAAAAATGCTACATCTATGTCCATTGATACAGTGAACTGCTGAAGGGCGTCAAACGCATTTTAATTGTGAAATCAACGCTTCATATCAGCAAATCACCAGTCAAGTGCACAGCAGCTACAGATAAGCTAAAGCGCAAACTCAGTTGCAGGGTTGCTGCAGTGAGGCTTGTTTGGCCAGCTGCGACTTTTGAAGCTTGAGCAGTACAACGGCGTAGGTCGAAATCATTCCAAATAACTGCAAGAATACATAGAATTTATAAGCAATGACAAATCAAACTTTTACTGTAAAGAGCAGAGACCGTTCCACTGGAAATGCCCGCCACACAGTCACTCCCCAAGTGTGCTGTGACTGGATTTTGTGCATGAAGCAGACCACCTGGAACTGATCCTTCTGGTCCCGTGGCACAATTGAGAGGACGGTTCCAAGAATAGACCGAGCCTGAAACAGTTGATGCATTTGGTTCGTTTACTTATAGTCTTTGTTGTTCTTGCATTTGGTTCGTTTACTTATAGTCTTTGTTGTTCTTGTTCATGTGAGAATGCTGATGTTGATGCTGGTGGTGGTGATGATGATGATGATGATGATGATGATGATGATGATGATGATGATGATGATGATGATGATGATGATGATGATGATGATGATGATGATGATGATGATGATGATGATGATGACAACGAAGTAAGGATGATGACACTGATGATGACAGTGACAACAATAATGACAATGACAATTCTGACAGTAACAATAATGCGGACAATACTGACAATGATGATGACAATAACGAGAAGAACAATGATGGCAATTACAATGATGATGACAATAAAAATGATGATGATGATAATTACAACAAGGTTATTGACAATGACATGAGAGCGATAATTTTCAAAACCCTCCTGCAAAAAGTATAAAAGAACCTACATGTTCATTGGTGCGCAAGCCAGCCAATGAGATAGTGATTACATAACCAATGGCTGTAATAATCTGCAGTCCCGACCACACAGGGAAGAAGTAAATATTGACTCTCTCAGCCATAGTGGCGTTCGGTTGCACCTCAATCATCACCGTAGCATTGATCACAAAGTATATGGTCAGACACAGCACACAGATGCTCGTGGCCAAAGAGAAGAATATGAACGGATTCAAAAACTGCCCCATCGAGAATACACTCTTGCATAGCATCAGATAATGCCGGTAATAGAAATTCATGTTGTGACTGGTCAGGTTGAAATCTCTGAAACAACATCAGCCACCTGTTACACTCTCCCTTACTACTACATCAGCGCAGGGGGCTCTATCGATCCGGAGCAAGCGCCTAATTACATAAAGCTGAATTTATGTAGCACTCATTGGAGGCACACGCGCTTTAATTGCCGAAACGTTTTTCATTATTTATGGTTAGCGGCCCAGCTTTACCTTCGAATCGCTTCATCCAATTTGCAAAACCAAAAACAGAGCAGCCTGTTCAAATAGAAGAAATAGAAGAGCGGCACCAGCTGCCACATGCTCAGCATTGGAACGATGAAGAAGGAAATTAGGTCATTGATCAGATCAGTGAAGTCAGGGTTTACCAGTGTCTCGCTTTGCAGCAGAAATTGGGCCAACCGGCCCGTGAATGCGAAAATTGCCAAAAACCCGGTCAAGGCGAAAATTACCCGACGAGCTGAAACTTGAGACAAGCTTGAAAAAGAGGGAAAACCAGACTTTTTAGCAAAACTCGCCTCTACTCCAGTTGGGTTGTACTCCAAAACTCTCTCTGAACGCAATATCTGCGGCCCGAAAGTTCATCAACATAGTCAAATGCCTCCTCCAACTGAGCGCAAAGATTCCCACATTAATCATTCCTTGCAACGGCTTGACTCCAGTCAAAATCATCGATATTGCCATCACATGCAGAATTCCATAGTGGGAAGCAATCGAATGGATTATGTGAATGTTGAACGCCAGCACACCAATATTTACAAAGAAAAATACTATTGAAAGCGAGCAGAAAAAGTAGGACCAAGCTGGTGAGGGCTGCCGAGTGGGGAACGGTTGTCTGCTGGGTAGGAGCCCGAAAAATCGCAACATTGTCAACAGAGGATGCATTTCAAAGTTGAAATCCTGCCCCAGTTCGTCCGATTTTATTTGAAGAGGGGTGATCTCTTGGCTCTGAAAAGACGCCATTCTTTCTGTGTTTTGCGCAGTCAAATTTCTATTAATTCTAGTGCCAGCCACAAAAGACCTCTAAACATGATCTTTTGAATAGCAAATAACCCGGCACCATTTAAAACCAGTCCTAATGGCTTTAATGGCCCTCCGACAAAAATCTTTAAAGGCGGAACCTTTTTTCTAGTGGCATGCCTGAATTATTTCATACAATTCACAAGCGAATAATACTAAGCGATGGTGTATTGCAAAAGAGAAATCAATTTCAGTTTTTGTCTGCCCCTATGGCAACAGTAACCCCTCTTAATCGCCAAAACCATTAATCATACTTTATCAGACCTTAAACTTAAACAAACTTGCACTGAAGTCTCTATATCATAGGCTCAGTAGATTGAGCTTAACGGCACTTAATAGAGCGCACTTGTCAAGTCTTCGGGGTGCCTTTATTGCGGCACAGCGGGCGCGAAAATTTAATTTCCTCGCAAAAACCCGTTCTCACCGCTCCGTAAAACAAAATCAATACCTGCTGGAATTCCAGGTCTTCCAGCGAGTTGATTTCGGCCGAAATTTCCGCTGAGGCCAACCTCGGAACCGATGACACATCCCTAAGCCTAAGGTCCCCATTCTCATCGATCCGTCGAATCGTGTGGTCAGATGTGGTCTTCCGCATGGCCAAACATACGACGGGCGGCTCAGGCCCGGAATCGGGCTTGAGAGTTCGCTGAAAGCGCAGCATTCCTCCTAGATCGGTCAGCTATTCATTAGAGCCGGCAGTCGGCTACTTCGGCATTCATGTGCAGAAATTAATGACTGGAGGGCAGTTAGCCTTGGCCGGAGATCAATCAAAAAGAGTTGGAACTGGATGGAGCCCATGCCGTGCCGAGAGCTGAACTCCAACTTTTTGAGCGCATTTAAAGCCGACGCTAATAAGGGGCTTCCCGCCGCGCACAATCAACAGTAATTATCGACATTTGCTCATGCTGGGTGTCTCCCCTTTGAAGACGCTCGGCCGAGCTTAGATCTATATCTTAGAACTCTATATACTTTGCGTCTGCTATGGGGCATACTGTGGGCAGGATTTATGGAGGTATATGGTACTGATAGGTATGTATGGATACCATATATGGCACCTCATTACTGTCTCCTGAAATTGTGTCAGTGCCATATATTTTATCCATACCTTGGTTAGGGACTTGCATGGATACCATATATGGCACCTCATTACTGTCTTTGGAGATTGTGACGGTGCCATATATCTTATCCATATGTTGGTCAGGGATTTCTGGAGGTATATGGTACTGGCTATCATAAGGTATGGATACCATATATGGCACCTCATTACTGTCTCCTAGGATTGTGTCGGTGCCATATATTTTATCCATACCTTATGATAGCCAGTACCATATACCTCCAGAAATCCCTGAAGAACGATAATGTATAGGTCAACGAAAAACTATACTTGACACAACTAAAAGCTCAACTCACCATAGAAAGAAGTTAATTTTATACCGCACCGCTACAGTACCCGTTTTACACAGCTTCCGACCGCCTCAAAATTATCTCTAACAGCATCTGTGTGGCTCCGAGTGTAAGTCAATTAAGCCCAGATGCAAATGGAAGCGGTCGACTCAAAAACAGATGCAGCAGATACTAAAATAATGAAGCATTTAGGACAAAGCTGTTGGGGTGGCCGGGAAAAGGCCATCAGTTACTGGTTCTGGCTAATGGGGTCTTTTAGTGGCACAGACAGTTAACTCTGCTAAAATATGACCGAGCATAGAACTGAATTAGTTGGCAAATTGGTCGCTGCATAATTAATCGACCTAACGTACTGCTAGTATTGAAAGCGCTGCTAGCTCCCGCTGGGTAAATAGCTAATGAATTAAAGGAATTTTTGCTGTAATTTGATAAGGTCTTGTGTATCTACGTTCATGGTGCTATCTCTAGTTACAAAAGCGAGATGTACAAAGCATACAAGGATTTATGGAAATAGGTGGCATAGCAGGCGCTAATGGGCTTTTGGTTCGGTAGCTAAGGAATAAGTATCGAACGCTTGCTCAATATTCAGAAGTAGTCAAGCAGAAGTCATTGAGTATTGTAGCTTTGTGGGCTAGACATTGAGCTTAAGTGACAAGGACGGCAATGCTAAAATGCATAGCTTTGAAGATAAAAAGTTGAGTGAAAGAAACGGAATGAAAAACCATTAAAATTGAAGGTAGAATGTGATTAATTGAAAAAAGAGTAGATAATTAAGTAAAGAGGAACCAGGAAGCTGCGTTCCTTATTTTTCGGCGGATTTCTTGTTCGTGCTCTACCAGAAATGGGTGTACCAGACCCGCACCCCTGGGTACTATTACATTGTACATTCTGTATCACTAGAATGACAATTTTCAATTGAATCACAAACGTTTATCTTAGATAAGAACAGAGAAATTGCACTAATTACTAAAGTCCATGTCAAAAAAGAGCGGACTGGCGGTTTTTTGCGAATAACTCCTTAGGGGTGCATCGGAGCGCTTTTTGTCTCATAACCAAAGTTGTAGAGTGGCTCGAGCTCGGTACTATGGTGCAACCTAATCTGCGCAACGCGCCATGGTAATGCTAATCTGCGCAACGCAAAAAAATCGGCTTTTCCTGTAGTTGAGATGAACGCGAGTTTTTCAGCGAATTATAATCTACAGACCTCGGGGATTTCAAAAATGTATTCATATTTCTTCTAGGTGGAACGGTTCCAGAGTTATACACCATCAAAGTTGGCCGAAAATGCTAAAAATGGCCATTTTTGGCGATTTTCAGATTTCTGGGGGGGGGATTGGAATAACTCTGGATCAACTCAGCCGATCAGGCTGAAATTCATATATAAGGTGTAAAATTTAGTTTTACGTCGATTGAAACACATAAGAACCCTGAAAAATTGACCCTGATACCGTAATCCCGATTTTTTCAACTTTAGGTCATTTGATTTTTTCTCTGGTTGCATATAGTAGTTTAAGCCCTCTACTGTGGTTAAAAATGTACTTTAACGTGTTTTGAATCGATTTCAGTCTATTCTGAAGCCATTCGGATACTGTAGTGTGTGGTCCTGGCACGAAAATAACTTTTTGTCAATTTGCATTGTTCCTGCGGCAAAGAAATGACCTATAGAGTAGGCAGTAAACGTTTTCATGGTCGGGGAATCCATTGCTGACATAACTATAATCACTGGAATACTGTATTTTTAGGTCCCAACACGAAAATTGTTATTTTGCGTTTATGCATGCCTGGTGCAAGGAAACGCTCTATAGAGTAGGGAATAAAGGTTTTCAGGGGTGGGGAACCTATTTCTGACATAACCGTCATTGCTGGGTTACTGTATTTTGTGGTCCCGACGAGAAAATTGTTATTTTTTGCAATTTAGGTGTTCCTGTTGCAGGAGAAAGCTAAATATAGTAGGTAATCAAACTTATGAGTTTGTACATTCGTTCCAGGACCACAATATACAGTAATCCAGTAACATTCGCTATGCCCTGAATGAATTCGCTGAAGCCGACAACCTTTAGTGCTTGTCAATTCATCGTTTCCTTGCAACAGAAACACCCAAATAGCAAAAAATAACAATTTTCTCGTCGGGACCACAAAATACAGTAACCCAGCAATGACGGTTATGTCAGAAATAGGTTCCCCACCCCTGAAAACCTTTATTCCCTACTCTATAGAGCGTTTCCTTGCACCAGGCATGCATAAACGCAAAATAACAATTTTCGTGTTGGGACCTAAAAATACAGTATTCCAGTGATTATAGTTATGTCAGCAATGGATTCTCCGACCATGAAAACGTTTACTGCCTACTCTATAGGTCATTTCTTTGCCGCAGGAACAATGCAAATTGACAAAAAGTTATTTTCGTGCCAGGACCACACACTACAGTATCCGAATGGCTTCAGAATGGACTGAAATCAATTCAAAACACGTTAAAGTACATTTTTAACCACAGTAGAGGGTTTAAACTACTATATGCAACCAGAGAAAAAATCAAATGACCTAAAGTTGAAAAAATCGGGATTACGGTATCAGGGTCAATTGTTCAGGGTTCTTATGTGTCTCAATCGACGTAAAACTAAATTTTACACCATATATATGAATTTCAGCCTGATCGGCTGAGTTGGTCCAGAGTTATTCCAATCCCCCCCCCAGAAATCTGAAAATCGCCAAAAATGGCCATTTTTAGCATTTTCGGCCAACTTTGATGGTGTATAACTCTGGAACCGTTCCACCTAGAAGAAATATGAATACATTTTTGAAATCCCCGAGGTCTGTAGATTATAATTCGCTGAAAAACTCGCGTTCATCTCAACTACAGGAAAAGCCGATTTTTTTGCGTTGCGCAGATTAGCATTACCATGGCGCGTTGCGCAGATTAGGTTGCACCATAGTACCGAGCTCGAGCCACTCTACAACTTTGGTTATGAGGCAAAAAGCGCTCCGATGCACCCATAAGGAGTTATTCGCAAAAAACCGCCAGTCCGCTCTTTTTTGACATGGACTTTAGTGTACTACTTAGAAAAGCGGACAGTGTAAGATATTCTTAACCTTTAGTTTATTAACGCAAAATCGGCTTTCTATACCTATCATCGGTCAATCTTTTCAGGTTTTTTCAGGTCAGTTTTTCAGCAAGAACGATTTTTTCGATTTTTATAGGTCCTAATTAGTATTGGGTATTGGGGCATAAAAACCCCAATACCCAATATCTAATACCAATACCTGGAAAACACCCCAATACACCCAATACCAGTTCACACTCTAGTGATATTCGCACAAAAGCTGGAAAATACAACAAACTAATAAAAGGAAGTAAAGAAAAACTATATATAAAATGTAGAAAATATGCAAAACAATAGAAAAGGAGTTAGTAAAAAAAGCCTATAATTGCCAATCGCAGGGGATAGATAAATTGCAGAGAAATACAAAAATATTAAAGCTATTCTATAAACTGGACAGTCTACAAAACACCAAACCCAAGTCAAGAGCCCAACCATCTCACCTTAAGCAAGGATCTTCTGCTCATCTCTGGCGCAATAAGAGCGCAGTGGCTTGCAGAGGAGCTCTCATTAAGTCATCAGGCAGCTCTACAAATTGCACCTTCCAGCTCGATTTGTTTGCCGGCGGTCGGCTGGCAATTTTAATATTACCACAGACGGTGGCGATGGCGCAACACTGGATGTGTGTACAAATTGAATTTCAGCCGGGCAGTGTGGTAATGGAGGCGGGAGGCAAGGAAAACACCTCGCATAAAGGCAAACGGCTTAATGATTTATGAGCCAATCGCTAACAGTAGAGAGTAAGTAGTGCAGAGAAATGGGCAGGTGTCTTGTGTCGAGCGGGCAGCATGAATTATTTAAAGACTCCGTATGGACTTTAGTGGCCTGCCGCACTCCTAACCGCCTTAGCAAATCATGACTAAAGGCACTTATGCATGTAGTTACACCGGAGTTTTTAGACCTCCACCGTTTTGGAGCCATTTACAGTATTAACTCTTGGAATGATAAGCGGTACTTATTTGCACAATGACCACATCACTTACCTATTTCCTATTTTTGATTTGCAAAGTCGGTTGTGCAGGGTTGGTCAAACAAAAACGCTTAGCGGGTCGACATGTCAAGCTCTGTTACTTATGAAGTTGCACATTTTGAGCAGGAGTGCAAAGAGAAAACACTGTTGCATCAGATCACCAATTTTCATTGGTCTACTTTGGTTTAAGAACTTTATCAATAAAACAAACAACTTCTTTCAGTTGAAAATTCATGTCAATCTGATGTGATGACATGTAGCAGCAATGGCTGGGTGGCTAAAGGAGATCTAAAATTCTCATTTACTTTCAGGTCCGATTGTTTCTTGCAATTTCAGCAGAACAACTGCATAGGTTGAGATCAAGCCAAACATCTAAACAGAAAATCAGTTTTTACTTAAGGCTATTCAAACCGAAACAGTAACACCTTGAGTATCAGTTTGAGAATTTGACCGTTTGGCCGGCTTTGGCCAAGAAAAATTCAGCCAACAGCCTTGACCGTAATCGGTCAACCGTTGGCCATAGGCGGCCAACTTGGTTAGATAGCTCTTTTTCATCATATTTTTATGGTATCACCTCGGAAACGTTGCGTGTAATAAACTGTCAATGCATGATAGTGATGTAAAAAATTAATTTAATTGTAATTGAAATTCGCATAATTGGCCCGTTTTTAATTTCAATTCAATTAATTTAATTTAATTGAAATTCAAAAGTTGGGCCATAATTTAATTGTAATTGAATTGAAATTCGCCTGGAATTTCAATTATATTTTCAATTATTTCCTGTGGTGAATGTAAAGAAATGCGTAAGTATTAGAGGCGCTAATGACTTCAAACAAAAACCTATTTAAGGTTTGTCACCTCTTTATACTGACCTCACTATGTTTTGTAATATTTTATGCTCTGCTTTTCATTTTTGTAGTTCATGAAAGTCAAAACAGTGATATTTGAAGGAATGATGGGTTTACAGTGTACCGCTTTTTTGGAGAAGGTACCCTGGATGTAATGTTGCTCAAAAATGTTGAAAACCTTTAGATTATGTACTGATATATAATAAATAATGAACTGGCCATAAACTTTGCCCAGAATGCCATTTTATGCGTTTTTAAAAGGCAAGTTTTAAAATGTTCTTGCTTGGTTGACGACAGGAGAACCAGGTGTCTGTAAGCTATTACATGGAGATTTTTCGAAGTTATGATGGGTCACTGTCACTGTATTTTAACACCAAAAATGCAACAATTTTTAAAAAATTGAAAAATAATTGAAAAAATTGCATAATTGAAATTTTCTGAGGTTCCATAATTTAATTGAAAATATAATTGTAATTGAAAATATTGAAAAACTATTTCAATTAATTTAATTTAATTTAATTGAAATTAAAAACTGAGCCCATAATTTAATTGTAATTGAATTGAAATTCAAATTCCATAATTTTACATCACTAATGCATGAACTACAAAAGTGAATTACAGACTAATACAAAGTAGTACAGATTAATGCAACCATTGCTCTAGTTCTCTTGACCAGAGCAAAAATTTAGAGCGATCACAGAAGCTTGGCCGCCAGACAATGAAAGTTGGCGTTAAGTGGCCAAAGTTGGCCAAATCATGGTCAACGTTGGGCGCGCTTGGCTGTTGGCCAAGACCAATTTATGATCATACTGATACTCAATGAGTTAACGGAAACTACAAAAAATCGTCGAACTTACTGTAAATAGTAGCCCCCGTTCAATAGGAAAAGCTCGCCAAACCGTGACTCCCCAAGCCAGCTGGGTCTGGATTTTGTGAACGAAGCAGATTATCTAAAACTAGCCTCTATCCAACCAAGTTCAACTAAACTGTTCAAACACACCTGAAACCTACTCAATTCATCCTTAGGCGCCAACGATAGCACAGTAGCCAAAATAGCTCGTCCCTAAAACATTCAGCAATTACCATTCATACTGTTTACTCCTATATTGACACTTTACAGATTCGTTAGTCTTCAAGCCACTAATAGCGATGACCAGTATGTACAAAAAAGCAGTGACGATTTGAATTCCGGCCCACAAAGGGAAGAAATAGACAGCTATTTGTTCCTGCATGGTTGAATTGGCAGGAACTTTGATGGCTACATCAGCATTGACCACAAAGTAGATCGTCACACACAACACCATCACACTGAGCGCTAGTGAAAGGAAGATGAAGGGGTTGAAGAAGTTTCCCATCTGCGCCACACTGTTGGCTATCAGCAGAAAATGGCGGTAGTAGAAGTGGACTGAATGGGTGCGCAGTGTGTAGTCGCTGAAACGCAAAACTGTACCACACTGGCACTGCTGTATGCAAATTTTCTACCTCTTCAACTTGCTCTTCAAAGCTGCGAACCAGAACTGTGCGATCTTGTTGAGATAGTGAAAATAAAAGAGTGGCAAGAGTTGCCACAAGCTCAGACATGGCACCAGCAGCAAGGAACAGTCATTCAAGATGTTGCTAAAGGGAGGAACATGTGCAGCCGTCGTCACGTACTGCACCAATCTGATCATAAATGAGCTCAGACCGATGATCAGAGTCCAGTAAAGGACTGTCTTGTTACCTAAAGTGGTATTTGAAAAAACGAACTGGTCCGGGATCAGCTTACGTTTCTTGAATGGTGGCTGTACGCAAAAATTGAGTCGAAAAGCAGCATCAGTTCTGGCAAATGCACCCATCACCTCGCTATGCACCCGTCGCAGAAACAGAAAGCTGCCAAGACAAACCACATTGTGGAATGGTTTTATGCCAGTCAACAACATAGTCATGGTGTCTACGTGCAACATGCCAGTGGCTCGACGCTTCATCTCGATAAGAAATACGTTGAAGCCAAACATGCATAGATTGACTGCCAGATAGATTACTGATAAGAATGGCCAGACTATTCTGCAGAACAGGCTGAAGTGTTCACGTTCCAGTGGAGCTGGTATGAAGCCGAAGAATCTGAGAAGATTGGTCACCGGCTGAGATTTATCATAGAAAAAGCTGAATTGGGACACATCGGCCAGGTCGATTGTCGGTTCCACCACCACAGAATCTCTGTAGTGGAGACGATGCTGCAACAGATATAAATGAAAAAAATCGCTTTGCAGCTTGATCTGATTTTGTCCATATTGTACTGACTATTGCGACCCCAATTTGTTATCATCGCAAAGGATTCGCATGCTGCTGCTGCTGCTGCTGCTGCTGCTGCTGCTGCTGATGATGATGATGATGATGATGATGATGATGATGATGATGATGATGACGACGACAACGACGACGATGACAATGACGACGACGACGATGATGACGACGACGACGACGACGATGATGACGACGATGACGACAATGATGATGATGATGATGATGATGATGATGATGATGATGATGATGATGATGATGATGATGATGATGATGATGATGATGATGATGATGATGATGAGGATGATGATGATGACAACAATGAACATGACAACAACCACAAGAACAACAACAATGACAATGATAATGTCAACAACAACAAACAACAACGATGACAACAACAGTACCAACAATCATTACAAAAATGATGATAGAGTGACACTGCTAATCATGACGCCAACAACATGCCAACCTTGTCAATAATGACAATGACGACCATTACTCAAATGAAATTTAGTCTTTCACTAACCGGCAACATATCAACACGTCTGCTCGCAGTGTTGACTAGGCCTATAGTATCTCCTCCGTTCAGATCAGACTCCGCAGATTCGCTGCTTTCTTGATGCTCCGCTTTCTAAACCAAATCAATTCAGAGAGTATTGAAATGCCAGACTAGACTACAGTATACCGCAATAATCGTGCCAGACATGTTTGTCTAGTTTCCAATAACTCCAAATTAAAGCACACTGGGTTCCAAAATTTCACGACCACCACAAGCCGAGTAAACTCAGCATGAGGAGCCACTCCTAATTTGCCGCCACCAAATCAATTCCATTACCGTTTTCAGACAGAAATTCATTCCAGTCACGCATTCTGCTCGTTGCCACAGATTAGCAATCAGCAACTTAGGCAAACTAACTGATTTCACATGAATCAGTGCGTGTTAGCCGAAGCTTAAAGCTACGCTGTAATTAAAGTCAGGCAGCTTAAAGCCGAATTTCCCAACTGAATAATTAAAGCTGCCGCTTTAATTTGAATGCTGATTTCTTTCAGCTTAAATTTTTTTATCGCAAACCGACAAACAGAAAAAGCATCCGAGCTAGCTGAGCATATAAGCAGAGGGACACAGATGCTGACGCTAACGGAGGCAATAGACAAAATAATAGTACAGCTACAAGTGAGCTTTTATTGACGACCGGCTCTGGTGAGTCGTTTTATTTCTCTCCAAGCGCTATCTATTCCTATGCAATTCCTGCTATCAAAATCTGCTTCAGTTTCGCATGATAGACTTGTTTCGTGAGTTTCTGGAAAACGCAGATCAATCTTACAGAAGCGGCAGAATTATTTTGGGGCCCCCACTGGTGATGAAAAATTTTGGAATTTGATCACAATTTAATTACAATTAAATCATGGTGTCAGTTTTAAATTAAATTAAATTAATTGAAATTGTTTTCCGTTATTTTCAATTACAATTGTATTTGTAATGAAATTATTTAACCGTGGTAAATTTTAATTATGCATTGTTTCCAATTGTTTTTCCAATTTTTTAACATCATCCTATTTTTGCTGCGATCATAAAAGACAGTGGCGTGGCCGCGTCGTTGGCTCAGTGGGTAGCTCGCTGCCTCTGAGTCACAGCGGCCCCTGCATCCCTAGCGGTTGTAGTGGTTCATCCTCTCGGCGCGGCAAGTTTCTTTCTGCAAAGAGTTGGTCGTCGGCACAACGCTCCACCCAGGCCACCGAAAGCTGGTTACATCGAGTAGGTAAAATGGGAACCAACTGGATCTGCTGTTGCACCGAAGCCGCTCCACAAAGCATGCCGCGTTGGGAAGAACATCTACGAATATTTTTGTCGATACCTACCGATACCGATACCTGGGTATCGGTATTTTTTTAGTACCTACCGATACCGTACCGAATCCCAAAAATCCAATACCCAAGCAACAGTACTACGATGTCAGAAGCTGTCTGAGAAACCAACTATGCCGGGGAGCCCTCGCCCGTCGGCAGCTGTCAGCATCATGGCATTGACACGCTGGCCGCCCTCCTGGTGACCGGCACCCAGCAGCATGGCTAAGAGTGGCTGGCAGTGAAAAAAGGGCAATGTCCGAGATGACGAATCACGGGGAAGCGAAATGGACCTCGAGTCTGATCGCAGGCCGTAAGGCCCCCCGCACATCGGATCGGATCGGATCGGACAGTGGCGTACCCATGACTGGAAAATGCCGATGTAAACTTGAAATAAAAGCGCTTTTTTAAAACGAGCGCGTTAAAAAGGCATTACAGATGCATCACTTCATTTTCCCTATCAGGTCAGTAAACTACAATCTAAAGATTTTTATCATTTTTTAACCAAATTCTTTTCCTACCTTCAGAGGAAATGCGAGGGCACACCCACCATACACCCAAAAATCTCTGTTTGAACTTTGAACTACGGTACAAAGTGAAAAACAGAGAGTAAAATGTTACAAAACAAAAAGAAGAGTTTACGCAGTTTCATGTCGAAAAAATCCTAAAACGACCGTAACTAAACTGATTTTAGCTGCCTTTCAAGCCTAAATTGGTATTTTGAGCGATTTTTCGGCTAAAGTCTGGATTGTAACTTTTTTAACAAAATAGCTGATACCTAATATCTGATACCTGAATTTTTGTGAATACCTACCTATACCTGATACCTGATTGGGTACTTTTGAAATACCTGTACCTGATACCTGATATTAGGTACTTTCTCAATACCTGCCCACTGTAGTTTGAGGTCATTTGCATCTCATGCTTACGCATTTTCTTACATTCACTACCAGAAATACCTGAAAAATAATTCTAATTCTAGGCGAATTACAATTAAATTACGATTAAGAGTCAGTCTCTGGGCCAATCGAGTTTCAGTATTCAGACCAGGGGGGGTCCGACCGGAACAAATCTCAAAATATGATGGGCGCCATCAAGCTCAGCGCACGTACCAACGGCGTGCCTTAACCGATCCGGTCGTGTTACCCACCGTTCGATAGGTCTTTGCGTTGGCTTTCAAATGAGCTAAGGAGCGCCGTCATGCAATCATGTTTGCGCGCGAAATTCAAATTTTAGTGACTCTGCTCTATTATTTGATTTTCTACCTAAACGGGAAACGTTGCAATTTTTGCAATTTTGATCGTAGCTCAATGCGCCAACCATCAAACGACGCAGCGTGACGAGATCTACAGTTTCCATGCATCGCCATCGTTCTACGCCTTCCGGCGCCAACACTAGATGTCTGAGAGTGAAGCAGTCGAATTTGGCCGTTTTTGCCACTTATTCCTGAGTAGTTTTCAGGCCATAGTTCACTTCGCGGTTGACAGATTTAGCTGGTTCATGCACGAAAACACTCCTAATTGAACGCAGAATGCTAATAACACAACCTGGGCGCTCGACAATCCAAGCAATCCAGTGTAGGAGTTCCAGTATCAGCATTACCTGACTATCAGGAAAAAGTATGTCAGAAAGAAGATCGATTTTCTCGCTAACGAAAAACAAATTTGCATATCTGCTGAATACGATTTTTAGAGCACATCAAGACCTTTCATTTGGTGCATTACATGCCCTTGTAGCATATCGGCAATATGGTGTTCATTTTCGATTTTTCTTTTTTGTATGATTTGAGAGCTGGATTTTTGACAGTTTTTGGTCTGTTTCTTGCGCAAAAATGATCGCATTGAGTCCGTTCTGCTGTCAAATGAATCGCCACGGTCCGCTGCGTCTTTTGATGGATAGCTTATTTGGATTGGTCCACGCCAGGGGGTCCAACCAGAGCAAATCTCAAAATATTATGGGGGCAATCAAGCTCAGCGCATGTACCAACGGTGTGCCTTAACCGATCCGGGCGTGTTACCCACCGTTGGATAGGCCTTTGCGTTGGCTTTCAAATGAGCTACACAACGCCGTCATGCAGCAATGTTTCCGCGCGAAATTCAAATTTTAGTGACTCGGCTCTATTATTTGATTTTCTACCTAAACGGGAAACGTTGCCATTTTTGCAATTTTGATCATAGGTCAATGCGCCAACCGTCAAACGACGCAGCGTGACGAGATCTACAGTTTCCATGCATCGCCATCGTTCTACGCCTTCCGGCGCCAACACTAGATGTCTGAGAGTGAAGCAGTCGAATTTGGCCGTTTTTGCCACTTATTCTGGAGTAGTTTTCAGGCCATAGTTCACTTCGCGGTTGACAGATTTAGCTGGTTCATGCACGAAAAAACTCCTAATTGAACACAGAATGCTAATAACACAACCGGGGCGCTCGGCAATCCAAGCAATCCACTGTAGGACCTCCAGTATCAGCATTACCCGACAATCGGGAAAAAGTATGTCCGAAAGATGATCGATTTTCTCACTAACGAAAAACAAATTTGCATATCTGCTGAATACGATTTTTAGAGCACATCAAGACCTTTCATTTGGTGCATTACATGCCCTTGTAGCATATCGGCAATATGGTGTTCATTTTCGATTTTTCTTTTTTGTATGATATGAGAGCTGGATTTTTGATGGTTTTTTATCTGTTTCTTGAGCAAACATGATCGCATCGAGTCCGTTCTGCTATCAAATGAATCGGCACGGTCCGCTGCGTCTTTTGATGGATAGCTTGTTTGGATTGGTCCACGCATTTTATAGTTATGGTATCATATACTACCGTAACTCCAGTTGGATGCACTTCCTTGATTTAAAAGGCAGATTTGTCATGAATTTCAGATGATTTTGCACTATAACTATAAAATGGCTATTGTGCGAGACGTCGTGGGTTCATCCTCTCGGCGCGGCAAGTTTCTTGCCGCAAAGAGTTGGTGGTAGGCACAAAGCCCCACCCAGTCAGACTACCGAAAGCTGGTCACAGCGAGTAGGTAAATGGGGACTGACTGGATCTGCCTAAGCACCGAAAGCCGCTCCCCAAAGCATGCCTGTGTTGGAGGAAAAGAAGATCAACGACGTCAGGGGCTGTCTGAGAAACCAGCAATAAGGCCTATACCGGTTTAGTGCCTCAGGTCGGACGGCCGTTGGGAGCTGACAGTACCATGACGTCACCACGCCAGGCACTCTCTTTGGGACTGGCACCCACCAGCATGGCTATACTGTAAGTGGCTTGGCAGTGAAAGAAGGGAACAGCGTCCGAGATGACGATATCAGGGGTCGCGAAATGGACCTTGCAGGTGTGATCGTAGGGTTGTACATTGTACATGGATTTTAGGGCTGCTGCCATATCACTTGACTGATGTTCGATAGTCATAAAAGATCGGGCATACATGTAGCTGGGTTTTCGACTGGGGGGGAATTTTTCTGATCCAAAATAGGGTTTCAGGGCTATGCCCAAAGGGGTTTTCAGCGACCTTTTTTGGTGTCCAAAAGTGGGTTTCAGCGACCTTTTTTTGGGCTCAAAACAGGGATTTGAGGACTAAAAATCGGGTAAAAATCCTGTCTGAAGTGCAAAAATACCGTTTAAAACCCTATTTTGCTTTAAAATGTGCAAAAACCTTATTTTTTATTTAAAATGTGCAAAAAAAGCTAATATATATTATGGTATCATATACTACCGTAACTCCAGTTGGATGCACTTCCTTGATTTAAAAGGCAGATTTGTCATGAATTTCAGATGATTTTGCACTATAACTATAAAATGCGTGGGCCAATCCAAATAAGCTATCCATCAAAAGATGCAGCGCACCGTGGCGATTCATTTGACAGCAGAACGGACTCAATGCGATCATTTTTGCGCAAGAAACAGACCAAAAACTGTCAAAAATCCAGCTCTCAAATCATACAAAAAAGAAAAATCGAAAATGAACACCATATTGCCGATATGCTACAAGGGCATGTAATGCACCAAATGAAAGGTCTTGATGTGCTCTAAAAATCGTATTCAGCAGATATGCAAATTTGTTTTTCGTTAGTGAGAAAATCGATCATCTTTCTGACATACTTTTTCCCGATAGTTGGGTAATGCTGATACTGGAGGTCCTACGGTGGATTGCTTGCAGTGCCGAGCGCCCAGGTTGTGTTATTAGCATTCTGCGTTCATTTAGGAGTGTTTTCGTGCATGAACCAGCTAAATCTGTCAACTGCGAAGTGAACTATGGCCTGAAAACTACTCAGAAATAAGTGGCAAAAACGGCCAAATTCGACTGCTTCACTCTCAGACATCTAGTGTTGGCGCCGGAAGGCGTAGAACGATGGCGATGCATGGAAACTGTAGATCTCGTCACGCTGAGTCGTTTGACGGTTGGCGCATTGAGCTACGATCAAAATTGCAAAAATGGCAACGTTTCCCGTTTAGGTAGAAAATCAAATAATAGAGCCGAGTCACTAAAATTTGAATTTCGCGCGCAAACATTGTTGCATGACGGCGTTGTGTAGCTCATTTGAAAGCCAACGCAAAGGCCTATCCAACGGTGGGTAACACGCCCGGATCGGTTAAGGCACACCGTTGGTACGTGCGCTAAGCTTGATGGCGCCCATCATATTTTGAGATTTGTTCCGGTCGGACCCCCCCCCTGATTCAGACCCAAAAATGAAACTTTGGCGTGGAGGGCTCAAAGTTGGAGGACTAATACGTATGGATAGGTTATATAACCACCGCAAAGGATATCCCGATTCGACGCTCCACGCTCGAGATACGGCCTTCTGAAAATCGGCCCGCTTAACTATGGGACCAAAATTTCAAAATCGAATTTCTAGCGCATTAATCAGTGTTGGGACTTAACAATTGGGGGTTTAGGGTAACTTTTAGAGTACTTTCAGAATCAAGGGTCGAATTCCATTTTCAATGAAAAAAATTTTTTTCGACCCCCTTTGGAGCCCCCTAGCTCGTCTGGAACCCCCCTACACCGTTTTTTTTATTCCAGAATATTGTAGCGCTATCAATTCGCTACAGTTTGGTATAAGCCACATTGGCTGACCCGTGGAAGAAAGTGGTGAAATATGGCTTCAAATTTGAAAAATCCTCAAATTTTTAGTTTTGGTACTGCACCAAAATTTCCTGCTGGAGTTTCTAGCGCACTAATCAGTGTTGGGACTTAAAAATTGGGTGTTTAGGGTAACTTTTAGAGTACAACAACAACTGAAGATTTGAATGAAAAAATTTTTTTCCATCATTTGGGGCCCCTAGCTCACTTGCCTGAAACCCCACTGAGCGTTATTTCAGATGCTAAGATATAAAGATGCCCGTTGTAGAAATCTGCTAAACTACAGTTTTCTTGTTTGTCTGTATATGCAGTACACAACTTTTATTCGTCATTATCGTCTGTTGACAAAAAACTTTTGGCTGTAACATAATTTTGCCAGACTATGTCATCTACCGTTTCAAAGATTTCATCTGTATCAAATTCCAACCGGTTTATATAGGCATAAGTAACAGAATCTTCTAGTGTCTCAGACTCCATTTCCGGTCAAGTAGTTCAGTCATAATTTGGGGAACCGAACTGGTGCTTGCTTCAGTTGTTGTTGTACTCTAAAAGTTACCCTAAACCCCCAATTTTTAAGTCCCAACACTGATTAGTGCGCTAGAAACTCCAGCAGGAAATTTTGGTGCAGTACCAAAACTAAAAATTTGAGGATTTTTCAAATTTGAAGCCATATTTCACCACTTTCTTCTACGGGTCAGCCAATGTGGCTTATACCAAACTGTAGGGAATTGATAGCGCCACAATATTCTGAAATAAAAAGCCGGAGTAGGGGGTTCCAGACGAGCTAAGGGGCTCCAAAGGGGATCGAAAAAACTTTTTTTCGTTAAAAATGGAATTCGACCGTTGATTCTGAAAGCACTCTAAAAGTTACCCTAAACCCCCAATTTTTAAGTCCCAACACTGATTAGTGCGCTAGAAACTCCAGCAGGAAATTTTGGTGCAGTACCAACACTAAAAATTTGAGGATTTTTCAACTTTGAAGCCATATTTCACCACTTTCTTCCATGGGTCAGCCAATGTGGCTTATACCAAACTGTAGCGAATTGATAGCGCTACAATATTCTGAAATAAAAAAAACGGTGTAGGGGGGGTTCCAGACGAGCTAGGGGGCTCCAAAGGGGGGCGAAAAAAATTTTTTTCATTGAAAATGGAATTCGACCGTTGATTCAGAAAGTACTCTAAAAGTTACCCTAAACCCCCAATTTTTAAGTCCCAACACTGATTAGTGCGCTAGAAATTCGATTTTGAAATTTTGGTCCCATAGTTAAGCGGACCGATTTTCAGAAGGCCGTATCTCGAGCGTGGAGCGTCGAATCGGGATATCCTTTGCGGTGGTTATATAACCTATCCATACGTATTAGTCGTCCAACTTTGAGCCCTCTACGCCAAAGTTTCATTTTTGGGGTCTGAATATGGCAAAGGACCAAGACTCGATCGGTTCAGAGACTGACTCTTAAATTGTGGCCCTAGCAAAACCAAGTGTTGGCCGTTCAAGGGTTTAGGAGGACGTGGTCTGTGGTGACCAGGTTGCGTCCCCTGCGAACAGTGTAAGCTATGGCCTTGTGCCATGTGGCTTTGTTCCCGCAAGCGCAGGACTGTCTAAAGCAGCTGGTTTCTGCTTTCCCTAACGTCACCTGCGTTTTGTTTCCTTCTATATTATTTTGAAATTAATTGTGATACGATTTTGCCGGCTTTATTGAGGAAAAGCAGTTTTGTTGAATACGTACATACTACTGTTGGCAAGTCCGACTTGAACCTGGATTTATTAATAGGTTTTTAACCTGAAATCTGTGGACTTGAACCTGAACCTGAACCTATTTTATTTCAGCCGGACTTGAACCTGTTTCGTTTTACTGGACTCACTCAATAGGTTCAAAATTTGAGTGAAAATTTAGGCGAAATTTGTCAAATTTGCGGTTGGATTGCACAACATTTTCATGGTTTCTTGTTTTTACACCCAATTTTCAAACTGAATATGCGAGAAAACGAAACTACTGCCCCATAAAATGTGGTTTTCGTCTTTCATTACTAGTAGACAGGCTTATATAGCTCAGAAAAGTTGCCAGCAGTGCAAAATTTCAACAATTCTTGAAATTATCAGTGGACTTGAACCTGAACCTATTGTCCAGGTTTTTTTAGATGATGGACTTGAACCTGGACTTGAACCTGAAATTTCGATGTTGGACTTGACTTGAACCTGAACTTATTTTTTTAACCCCGGACTTTCCAACAGTAGTACATACATTGTAAATACAGCAGTGCACGAAATATGTTCTATCCAATTGAAGTTGGACAAATATATGAACCTTATGTCTAAACTCAGTTCCACATCGTAGAAGCCTTTCCCACTGTTTTTATCGAAAATCGAAAATCTTAAAAATCATCATGATCTCAAAATTTTACCGGTTTTACGAAGAAAAGTCACATTTATAGTCATTTTTTTAAAATTACCCAATTTTAGGGCCCTTTGACTGTACTGCCCACTCAGTATGTTGTACCCAGGGATGCATATTTTTCCGAAAACCGAAAACCTCTGCTTCTTTTCCAGTTTTTCTGTTTTTTTCGGTTTTTTTCCTAAATCGCGGTCAAAACTCCACTCCAACCCAAGTTCTGAGTATCCTAGCCTGTTTTATTTCCGAACGCTTTCTAGCGCCTTCCTCAGTCTTTTCAGACCAGAAATACACGTGTTGTTTAGATATAAATCACGAAACAGTGTCTGACAGGCTCCATCAATATACTGTACGCTATACGTAAATTTTCTTACCGCAGTTTGCATTTTTGTTTCATCATGTCAAATTTGGTCTTTTCTGTTGTTTTTTCTAAAAGTTTGAATCAGAATGGCCTATTATGCATCGCAAAAATTGAAGAATGACATAAATTAGCTATTTTAGCTTGAGTTTTTCCCGCGATTTGTTTCCAACCCTTAGGAAAAAAATCGTTTTTTTTTCGATAAAAAAACGAAAAAAAAAACACACCTCACATCCCTGGTTATGCTATGCCCAATAGCAACATCAATCATTCTTGTAAGTTTCAAAGCCGTACTCTTTGAATTACCGAAAATAATTGAAGATGTTTGGACCACTGATTCTTAGTTTTTGGGTCATAAAATCAGCACGAGCAGAAATTTTTGCAAAGAACTTGCACAATTTGTAGCCTTGTTAATTTTTGCTGAGAATTTGACTCTAATCGATAAAGAGCTCACCGAGATCTAAGCGTTTGAGTGAACCCGAAAAAGTGGAGAGTATACATGTACTAGGGGGTTCGGGGGTTACCCCCTGCTGAAAAGGCCAAACCCCCTCAACCCTGCCCGAGACAGGTTACGTACGGGACGCCCCCCATTCAAAAAATTCAAGTACTAGTAGTGGCTCCAGTACAAACAAACTGGCTAAGACATATCAAATTTTTAGCTTAAAATTCGCTTGAAAAGCCTTTGGAAATTGCATGTTTTTGGAAGACCTTTTTATCGTTTTTTGATTGTTTTCAGCTCTAAAACGCTATTTGGCAGCTTAAAATAGCGATTTCAGCCTCCTTACTGCGAAAAACGTGCTAAAACGCATTTCTAGGCGTTTTGGAGCTTTCTGAAATTTTCGACCCCCTTCTGGCGAAAACCCCTCGACCCCCACCTGACGAAAACTCCCCTACCCCGGGTCGGCCGGGACCTGTTACATGAAAATCGGTGATTTAATCGACAGTAAAAATGCTTTTGAACGTTTAGAATCTGTTAAATTGCTAATAATTCAGCTTATTTATTGCTACTTATACATTTAATTAGGTCTATTTAATTTTCGTTTGATGTTCGTTCCCATATCTTTCTAATTTTCGTATTCGTATCCTCTACGAAATATAAAAATCCTCGTATATACGTACATACAAAAATAATTTTCCTGCCCACCCTACATACAGTAGATTACCAGGCAACTTACCAATACCAATACTTTCCTGTGATATCGATCAGCTGCACGCAATTGATAACAAACACAGGTACCAATCAAAATTAAAACCGCTTCTCACAGCTTCTGTCAAAATACTACGTAAGGTAGCACATCATCACTTATAGCTAAGGAACGTCCCCGACCGGCACGCATGTCAGGTTGAAATCAGAGCAAGGATCAGAAGCAATCAGGCAGGCGTAATGGCTGTGTCCATAAACTGCATCTGGTGGTCAATTTAGAGGCTTCAAAATCTGACAGAATACTAATCGGTCGGCACCGATGCAGCCCCATCCTCTCCGGGTAATTTATTGTATCTTTATATCATCTCAAAACACACCGACACGCTTTACCACTTATAAAATCGACTGCACCGTGACGGCGGCTATGTAGTACTGTTGTTTGTGTATACACATACACATTTACCATACACAAAAAATACACATTGTTTTTTCAATGTGTATACACATACACATACACATTGAAAATTCAGATACACATTACCATACACAAACACTACTCGAAATGTGTATTTTTGTGTATGTGTATTTAAACAGTAAAAGTCGATGAAATTTCGAACAGAATCGTAAAATTTCGATGTTTTTGCCGCAGTAATAAACGGTAGATATCCTGATAAAGCCTTCAAATGGCCTAAGTAACTCGATTTCAAAGCTATCTAAGGTTTAAAGCAACAGGCATTGAGAGATTTGGTTTTCCTAGCATTTCTGGCTCAAAATCTATCAAAAAATTTGCATTTTCAGTACAATACACATACACAAATATACACAAAAATACACATTGTTTTGTTGAAAGTGTATACACAAACTACCATACACATTTGAAGGTAAATGTGTATACACTTACACATACACATACACAAACGGAAAACCCAATACCAAACAACAGTACTATGTAGGCTATCGACCAATCAACATTGTATAGATTAGATTGCCTTGAAACATTGTGTACTCATAAGGCGGTATAATGACAGTACCGCAAAACTTCTAATAACATCGTTGCGCTATTTTTTTTTTCGTGATTGCTTTTGGGGGCGCGTATATTAGTTCAAAGCTACATTGGTCATCTCAAGTATTCTCATTTTTCTGAAAATACAGGGTATTTTTGTCCTAAACGCAAGCAATCTTTAGATGAGTTTTAGTCTGACTAATGTTTGCAAGCTTAATCAAAGAAAATTCTCTCAACAGGACAGTATTCTACATTGGAAACACGTACGAAGCGTTGATAGTAGTGCGCGTGGGGGCGCTATTGTTAGAAGGGCGCTACTATTGGAGCGTATTATAAGTTGTATGGTATCTTGGAGGTACGATAACCACATTGCATGCTACGGTGCAGTCTTACACTTCATATACAGTATTTCCAAATCATAACCGGTTGACAACTGAGTTCTGCGCCAAAATTCTACCGAAATCTTTTTTTTAAAACTACGGTCCGGCGCCACGCGCAGGTTGGTCCAGTTGGCAGTATTGCTCGCACTCAAAACAAGTCACAACGCAACACAGTTATGACGTCATCAGGAGCCGACCAATAGCAGCAGAGCTAGTAAGACGGCCAGCCAATGAGCGAACGCCGATCTGGCTGAGTTTAAGATGCTGGAAATGGCGCCGTTGCAGCGGCTACCGTAGCAGGCGCACATGCGCACGTGACCTGTGACCTCGACCTCGCCGTCCATTGGGTAGTTAATCAGTTTCTTCCGCTCCAACGTGCGGCACCGGTCGTGGTAGTGGAACCGGTGAGTGGTCTCGGCTGTCCGGTTGAATCCGTACCGCAGCAGTTTGTCAAGACAACCTCGAATGTACAAGTCACCCATGCGCAGACCTGTAATACAGTGGCCAGACTGTACGGACTGTACTGTATACAGTTACATCGTATAGTAGGGATTGGGAAAGGTACGTCCTGCCGCGCGGTTTAGAAAATACAAAATTATGGTCAAAACATGGTCCGAAAACGATTTCCGCAACTTAAAGCGCAAATTCTTTTTGTGTTCGGTTATAGATGAGAGGAAGCGAAGAAACACTGTATGAGCTATCGAATAAGATGCATTTTGAACCATAATTCAGCCGTTGAAGGGTATTTTTCTTTCAAAAACTGAATTCGTCGTTTTTCAACATCCATTTTCTGTAGACAGGAGGGTTGATTCAAGTTGGTTTCAATCGGATTTGAAATCAGCGTGACTTGTTACCTATATAGCACCACGTTTTCTCTTAGCGCAGTTTGACGCGGTCTCACAAATTGGATTCTTTCTTAACTACTAAAATCTGCTTTTTTCGTGGATTTTTTTCGTGTTCCTGATTGTTGTGGAAAAAACGACGATCCCGGGGATAGGATTTCAATCGGTTCTGAGTACAGTAGACTTCAGGCTTTCGAATGATACAAGAATTGGCTCTCTGCTGTTTGTCGTCAACCCCACAAACGGTGTTGAAGTTTCTGTAACCCTTCATTTTTGCCATTCCAGTATTTTATTGTATGCAATTGTAGGTACTGTATGTACTGCACTGTGATCCTAACCATGGTCATACTAGGGAGTTTGAGTGTTACTTCCCACAGCTACGTAGCATACATGTAACAGCTCCGGGCCGACCTGGGGGGAGGGGGAGGGGTTTTCCCTCAGGTGAGGGTCGAGGGGGGGTTTCGCCCAGAGAAGGGTCCCAAATTTGAAAAAGCTCCAAAACGACTGGAAATACGTTTTTAGCACGTTTTTTCAGTAAGGTTTTTAGATTTAAAAATCGCTATTTTAAAGCTGCCAAATAGCGTTTTAGAGCTAAAAACATGCAAAAAATGACAAAAAGGGTTTCCAAAAACCGCAATTTGTCTTAAATATCAACAGTGGAAACGCCAAATTCGGTTTCCAAAGGCTTTTCAAGCGAATTTTAGGCTAAAAATTATTGATTTCTGAGGCAGCTTGCTAGTACTGGAGCCACACTACTAGTACTTGTGTTTTTTTGGTCGTGGGGGTCCCATAAACTGCTTCGGGGGGCGGTCGAGGGGGGTTTGGCCTTTCCATCAGAGGGGTCACTCCCGAAACTACGGTTGGACACATATATGCAATATGCAATATCAAACAATGCATATATGCATGGTTTTTTGCATGCATATATGCATATGCAATATCATATGCATGCAATATTCGGATATGCAATAGTCATATGCAAATTGACGCTAATATCAAAATTTTGCATATTTTTAGTTTGCATATTTTTTGTCAAACGTGTCGCTGACTTTTCGAGCTGTACACTTATGTTCTGAAGAACGTTAAACGATTCAAATAGTTGTTTTATCTATTTGGCGCGGAGAAATCCATAAAGTACTCATCCAAACAGTACAAATTTCAAAGAGGGCTAGTTTGGCCGATTTCTGGTTTTGAGCTGAGCAAGAATGAAAGAGTTTGTTTAGCGAATTGCGAACTTCTGCAAGCACCTCATTGCTTCATAAATATCTGGAGTTTTTAGCAGAATAGGGGAAACTAAGGTGGCACAATGAACATCCCAAAACAGCGAAACAGACTGGATTTCTGTGTTTAGGAAAGTCGCCACGTTTTTGCTAATATTGCATCAAACTAAAAATAAAAAATCTAAAATAAAAAATTCCTTGATTGAGGCAGTTTATACTGTAAATCTGTAATTTACAGAGATCAAAGCTTCCTCTTTCCACTTACAGAATGGAGATGAATGGCTTGAGACCCTAAACTCAATTCGCAAAGAATGGTAATCTCAACTGAGACTTTTCAAATTCTGGTTTTTTTAGTTTGTAAAACTAGGACAGGACTACAAACGGCTAGGTATACCACATTAGACTAGAGAACAAATTTGAACATGCAAACACTAATTTAGCGAAAAATCTGTAATGTCAACCATTTTTTATCTAAAAATCACGAAATGAGCTGGTCTTTCATGCCAAACTGTATTTCCCCTCTTGTTTTTTCCGGACGAGGTCTGTATCTGTAAAATAGGTGTGCCTAATAAATGCTAAAGATTGTGTAGACATTCCAACCAAACTCGAAAATGCTTGGAAAACGTCCAGTTATCGATTTCTGGCCGCCTTGATAAAATATGCAAATATGCAAAATATATGTACATATCTCATTTTTGCATGCGTATGATATATGCAATATCAATATGCACTAGAGATTGCATGCATATATTCATATGCAATATCATATGCATCCCAAAAATCCAATATCATCCAACCATACCCGAAACCCCTTAGTACATATATGCTACGTAGAGCAAACTGGCTGAGAAATCACAAACTTTTAGCTTAAAAGCCACTTGAAAAGCCTTTGGTCACCGAATTTGACGGTTCCACCGTTATTTTAAGCTGCCAAATTGCCTTTTAGAGCTAAAAAAACGCAAAAGATGATAGAAAGAGCTTATAAAAACGCCGTCAACAAAGGCCTTTTAAGCAGATTTTACGCTAAAACTTAGTGATTTCTGAGTGAGTTTGTTAGTACTGCAGCTGCTATTAGGTGGCAATTCTATTTGGTTGAGCGGAAAGGGTTAGGCAGTGTTGGCCGTTCTAGCTAGGGAGCGAAAGGCCAACTCTTGGTGCAAGGGTCTTGGTACATGTATGGCTTTACGCTACCTACAGTACAAAACTGGTTGCCCCAAAAATTGACTGTCAACCCAATTTCACTCAAAACCTTCCCCAACAACAGCAATGAGCCAATTGATTTGCGTCTTTTAGTATTCATATTCGCTGGTCTGAAATTAATTTGCCCACCCACTACACTGCTCACGCCATTTTGCCTGCTTGTTTACGATCTTACAGCTTGTTTTCTACTCAGAGGCACGCCATTTAAAGTAAGAGAGAAACAAAACACTCTGACTAATACTTTGACTAGCTTAGTCCACACATAAAGTGCACCCACACAAAACTTTCAATCTTACCTCCATGAAAAACAGGCTCAACCAGGGTGACACAAATGTTTGAGCAGTTAATCGTACCCACCCCACGGGCTCTGAACGGTTCATTGCAATGGTCAGTGAAGGAATGAGGTCGCTCGTAAACATTTTTCAGTCCTCGACCCCAGGTCATCTGATAATCCAGCGACATACAACTGTAGCACTCCACTGTACGGTAGGAACCTGAAACAATGGTTTCTCTTAGAATTTGGACTTTTATATAAGAGTTATGCATCACCTGTAGGAAGAGTATGTGCAAGTATTGTTGATATACGCACTATTTTTACACTATTTGATGTGCTGTACTGCAGGGATGTGAAGTGGTATTTGTTTCCTGGTTTTTTCGGAGAAAATACATTTTTCCAAACGCTCGGAAAAAAACTCAAGCCAAAAGTAGCTAATTTATGTGATTTTTCTGTTAAAAAATGGACTTTTGCTATGTATAATGGGCCAGACTGACTAAAAACTGTTAGAAAAACAGCAGAAAAGACCAAATTTGGCAATCTAAAACAAAAAGGCAAACTGCTGTAAAAATTTGCATATAGCACTAATTCATGGAGCCTGTCAGGGACTATTTCATGCCTGTTTCGTGATTTATATCTATGTAAGACGTGTATTTCCGTTCTGAAAAGACTCAGGAATGCACTAGAAAGCGTTAGGAATCATAAAACCAGACTACATAGGATACTCAGAACTTGAGCAGGAGTTTTTTCCGCGATTTTAGAAAAAAACGGATAAAAACATGCTGAGTTTTTATCGCAAAAATATCAATCCCTGGTGTACTGTCTGTACCAGATTACAGTTCAGTCCATATGTGATTTGAACGCATCATTTCTTGAAAGTTTAAACTTCCCGCCCAAACAAGTTCTCTATTTTGCAAGAGGTCAGAGACTAAAACCCGTGTATACGTAGTCAGTTCGAAAACAAATCTTCAGACTCGCTCACTTTTTGCAAGATAGATTTGTAGCGCTGTTTAAACTAGGAGTACACACAGAAAAACCAGATCTTCAACTCTCTTACTAGCAGTCGGTCTGATCTCGCCGTCCGAGACCATCGGTGCCGATTCCGGCGAAACAGACTCCTCTCTACTGTTGCCGAATCTGGCTTTGAAAAACAGCAGCACCATATTAAAATAATAATAGACACCGATCTTCATGGTGAAGTCGACAGCTAGCTAGGCCGACAAGCCAGTCACATTGTTGTTGAGGGCCGAAAGGCTAGGCCGAATTATGTCAGAAATGCGGCCTCACTGCCCAGGTTAACGAATCGTTTCCAGGCGCGGCGGCCAGTTGCTCGGAGGAGGTAACAGAGACCGGGCCGCCTCCCCACAACAATACACTGAGGTTGGGCCCTTGAGAGTTGGCACCAAACGGCTGTCAATTATAATAGAGCGGAGATAGCGCCAGCTGTTGGCTTGACGGTCCGTCTGGCAGGTAAACAGCAGCACAATAAAACCGACAGATTTGTATTTATAAACAGATAGTGGGGCGCATAGATTTGATGTCGGTTTAAACTTTTAGTGAAAGCTTTTTGTTTTAAAGCTATATGTCATTTGATAGAGTGCGGCAAGCCGGTTCCAATGGTGTAAGCAGCAGTGTGGTGCAGTTTGAAAATTTGAAACTAGGTAAAGTAATACTAGGTAAAGTTCTCAGCTAAGAAACTAGGTAAAGTAATACTAGGTAAAGCCGAGAAAAACTAGGTAATACTAACTAGGTAAACCTAAAACGCTCAAAATCAAGTCAAAATATTATTTTTTGTTTCAATAGAACAACGATGAAGTTAGTGGAGTTAAAATTTACGAAATATGACACATTTCAAGTAAATAGTTGTATTTTATTGATCAAATAAGTCAAAAATTCACTCTATGGGCCACTGTAGTTGTGGGAAAGCCGGAAATTTGAAGGTTTGCTGACTGAAAAAGCCACGAAAAACTGAAAATATCAAACTAGCTAAACTTGTTCTACCTAGAAGTACCTAGTTATGTGGATTTAAAACTAGGTAAAGTAAAACTAGGTAAAATAGAGTAACCAGCAACTAGGTAGAGTAAATCTAGGTACTTTTCCCGAATATTAACTAGGTAATACTAGGTATACCTAGTTTACCTAGATAAAAAGTGCACCACACTGGTAAGCAGGTTCAAAATCGGATCGTTAGAAGAGTAGTAATTAAGTTTTTTGTACAATTAGTCAAAACAATTTTGGTAGAATAGTTATCATTTTATAGAGGAAACTTAGCTGATTCGAATGGTATATTCACTTTGAAAATATACGCTATGAGCTGTGAGAAAGTACCGAATTTTACTCAAATTTTTAATCTCAAATAACTCGAAAGGCACGAATCCGGTTTTCAACCTTTTTCCACCAATAAAGTCAGCTAACCAAATAGTGACTAGCACAATATTTTAGTAGAGTTAGATTTTAGGCGCGGTCCGTATTACAATTTAGCCGTTGAAAGTTAAGCGGACAGCCGCTAGAGGGACGCAAGAAGGCAGGTAAATTAAAAGTGAGGCGGCGGCCGTTAATAACTGTTTAGAGCGGTTTGATCACCAGTAAGCCGCGGCTTAAGAGTAGGGCTTGTGCGAAAATCAATCTAATTAACACTTAGCTGTCCGTTGAGGGATGCTTAATTAAGCGTACCCGGCCCGACCTCGGTAATGGAGGGTGAGATTAAAAGCTCTCAGCGCCTTCCCACACCACTCTTACATGCTCTCTTAGGCTATTCACCTTATCTCACACGCACTAACACCTCTAGACCTGGCTCGCTACGGGACGTCTGTCTCTATAAGATCTATAAGAGACTGTCTAACATAGTTATATTTTTATAACGACCAAACTATGGTACAATTTTCGGTTCTATGCAGGTAAATTACAACTAGACAACATGTATTGAAAAAGCTCTCTCTAAATGATGCAATTCTAAATCGGCTTTAGTGCTGGAAAGGAATTTATAAAAGTAAAATTGATTACTTGTTATTTGATTGTTATTTACTTGCACTCTTGCCATGCGGTACATGTACAGTAGCTATCCTACACGATTTCTCGACCCCCGATTTTCTGCAAGTAACTTTTCTAGCAAATTTTACCGATTTTTAGAATTTCAGAGACTGAATTTGTCTGTAAAACAGCACTTTTAATAAGTATTTAATCCCGCCGCTACGTTTCTCAACCGAAATTCATTTTTTTAGCGTTTTTGGTACCCAATCCCTTCCTGCAGAATTTGGCTCAGACCCCCACACCCTTCCTATCGGCAGTTGACCTGTTTGGCCGTCCATGAAATCCCGATTTTTTGGTACCCCTCCCCCCCAAAATCGCCTTGCGTCGTTTCTTGGTTGCCCTCCCATAAGCCGACATCGTTTTCCATTTAACCCCCAATAAAAATGCAGTACATACCGTACTGTCATGTTTTCTTGTTGCCATACTGCGTAATCAATTGAATAAATTCCTACTAACCACTCTGGGAACCTTTTCTATATTTAGAACCTTTGCCAGAATGTACAAAAATTGAAAAAACACGATCAAAGCAAAATCAAAAAAGGTTTCCCGGGGGAAAGGTGGCTTGGGAGCAAAGAAAACCACTCCAAGGGACAAACTACATCGTTTCTTGCCAACCCTAATCCCTCTACATAACACGGCATCGTATTTCATTGATTTAACCTCTCTAGTTAGACAGGACCACCTCTCAAAAAAATCATAGATTTGTAACGATTAAATCCGAACTCTGCAGAACCCATCAAGTAGATAACCAGGCATGCGTCAGAAGTAAAAGTTTCAGTTGAACTTACTGAGGTCGGAGATGCGTTGTGCGAGAGCGAGGCGTAGTGAGTGAAGGAGGAGGGAGCAGCAGTAGAAGAGAGGAGAGGCCAGGTTCATGTGTGTTGGAGGAGGGCGGAGGAGGAGTGAGAGATGGCGTCGGAGAGCGGAGGCATGAGGAGGCTCAAATGAGCGCTTTTAATGTGTCTTTGGAGGGGCGGCCAATAATGGCCGATGGTGGCGAGACTCAAGGAAATGAAAAAAAGTCACTTGAGGCTCACTGTTTGGCCGACCGCTAGATTGGCCGTGTAATTATCGAACGCCACTCTCTTGTGCCGCAATACACACCATGCTCGGCCTTTTGGGGCTTTTAATAATAGCTGATTGCATAAGAACTGGTCAACCGTAAACCTACATGCGCCTATTATGGGCATGTAGGTGGACATACAGTGTATGTAATAGTTTTGGCAGTTTTCAGTGGTTCAATTTGGCGCTATAAGTCTTTCTAATAGTATGGCGGTTTTTGCAATTGTTTGGGTAGTGGTTTTTGAAGATATT
The DNA here is from genome assembly GCA_030248155.1 of Sabatieria punctata. Classification (NCBI taxonomy): domain Eukaryota; kingdom Metazoa; phylum Nematoda; class Chromadorea; order Araeolaimida; family Comesomatidae; genus Sabatieria; species Sabatieria punctata. Next base: position 34,108 of record JASANB010003636.1, read on the forward strand.
GAGAGTTTTGAGGAGCTAGATTGGGTATTTTGGCTCCTGTTATGGTTTTTTATTACATGTAGTTGTTAAGATATAGGATATTGATTTATTTGTTTTTTTACTTAGTTAGTTAG
>JASANB010003637.1:0-11772 GCA_030248155.1 Sabatieria punctata
TACCACCACCAACGCATCAGCATGTGTGAAGGAAGAACGGCGACCTGTGACTCAAATGATAGCTTGCAGCAAGCGGTATCAAGTAATAAAACACTCAGCATTATAAGAAGCAGTCTGACGCACATTGGGAGCATCCATGTTGCAAACACGTTAAGAAGGTCAGTTTGGGTCAACATTCAAGGGCAAATTTGACAACTTAGGTCCCGCTGAAACAGCAAATGTTATATATCAAAATGAAGCTCTCTTCACGGCCTATCTTGTGAATAAATAAAATTGCCTGGCCCGCCTTTCACTTTGGTTCTACAGCCAAAATGTGACTTTCGGGAAAGTGAAAAAAACAGAAAAACTGTTACAAGTATTGTGTATGTGAAGACACAAAAGCGTGGTATAGCTCATTTGATAGCTTGCAGCAAGCGCTATCAAGTAATAAAACACTCAGCATTATAAGAAGCAGTCTGACGAACATCGGGAGCATCCATGTTGCAAACACGTTAAGAAGGTCAGTTTGGGGGTCAACATTCAAGGGCAAATTTGACGACTTAGGTCCCGCTGAAACAGCAAATGTTATATATCAAAATGAAGCTCTCTTCACGGCCTATCTTATGAATAAATAAAATTGCCTGGCCCGCCTTTCACTTTGGTTCTACAGCCAAAAATGTGACTTTCGGGATAGTGAAAAAAACAGAAAAACTGTTACAAGTATTGTGTGCGTGAAGACAGAAATGCGTGGTATAGCTCATTTGATAGCTTGGGACACGCTCTATTGTTTAAAAAAATCCGGACGCTGTACGTTGAAAATTGAGGTTTTTATGTTCGGTCCAAAAAGTTACCCCAAACTTGACCTTTGACCCCATGTAATTTGCATATTAGGCGGAGTTGGGGCCTCATAGTGGGTTCAGGTTAGTTTCCCCCAAGGTACATCATTTGTGCAAATTTTGAGCAAAATCGGAGAGGTCGACCTATTTTTGTGCATAGGGAGGGTCGCCTGGCTCAGACACCGACTCTTAAATACTGTTGAACTGTTTCAACTGCTGCTGCATGCTGTCAGTTTGGCTCTATTGAGGCGCTAGGCAGCTCTCTTGAATTTCTCTGCAAATGAGTTCTCAATAGACAATTTGAAGTAAGAGCTTAATTGGCCCACAAGACACTTATTGAAAGCTGAGCTAAGCTTATATGCTTCCATAGTCAAGTCACTTTCACTCTGTTCAGACACGTACGTATCTCCTGTGAGTGATCAGAAATGGGCCGTTAATAAATTCTCAGTAGACAGTGTGAAGTTCAGCTTAATTGACCCACAAGACGCCTAATGAGAGCAAACAGCACCTGACACCTGACCTATGTTGAACTGATTGATATACACCTCCACCTTCTCGAAATGGCCAACCAATCTACAGTCAAGCTGCTCTCTCCAGAACAGCTGCAATCGCTGCAGAGCAAATTCGTCGTTTACGCCATCCAAGGCAGCTGCATAATGATGGCCAACTTTCCCATTCTGTCGGCCATCCTAATCGCCCCTTATCTGCGAGTCAAAAAAGAGTACTTGATCATAGCTTTTTTGGCACTACTTGATTTTGTCTACGGTTTCGGTTTCCTGTTGGCTGGGGTCGGCAGGAATGTTTTGATCGCTGAAGACAAGGCAAACGATCTGACCACCAGCTTCGGGTGCATGTTGGCACCATGGAATTGGTGCTTTCTGGTAGTCGGCCACATTCACAGTCCCGCTATGATGGCTGTGAGTGTGGATCGGGTGTTGATGGTCTTAAACCCGCTCAGTTACATTTGCTGGACGCGCAAATACTGCCTCAGCTTATTGGTAAGCTTTCGTCCGCTTTCTTCTAAGACAGTCAGGCATTTAACGACAGTAACCCCCTGATAGAAAGGTCAACCCCCTCACCTCCACCCCTCTCCGAAACAGGTTAAGGGACCCCCGACCCAAAAATGCAAGTACCAGTAGTGGCTCCAGTACTAACAAACTGGCTCAGAAATCACTAATTTTTAGCCTAAAATTCGCTTGAAAAGCCTTTCGAAACTGAATTTGGCGTTTCCACTGCTGATACTTAAAAGAAATCGGTGTTTTTGGAAGCCCTTTTTGTCATTTTTTTGCTTGTTTTTAGCTCTAAAACGCTATTTGGCAGCTAAAATAGCGATTTTTAGCGTCCTTACTGAAAAAAACGTGCTAAAAACGCATTTCCAGGCGTTTTGGAGCTTTTTGAAATTTTGGACCCTCCTCTGGGCGAAACCAGCTCTCGACCCCCCCCCACCTGAGGAAAATTCCCCCTACCCCAGGTCGGCTCGGAGCTGTTACGTGTATGTCCTGTACCCATAGCCACTGGTGCCAGTACCATATATGATTCCCCTCAGTCACTGTGGTGGTGGTACCATATACGTACGATGGTACCCCTACTGTACGCACCGGTAGCGTATAAGGCTACCAGTGACTGTAAGAGCTCGAATTAATTCTGCAGGTGGTCTGTGTGTTTCCGTTCGCAATTCCCTTGTTGGCAGTGTTGGTTTGGATCGTGGTGTATAGAGATGAGTTACCGGTCGACAAGTTGTCCCTGTGCTACACGAGCTGGGTCTACAATGCCGTGAAAGTGCATGACAAAGTATACTATCTGACCAAAACCACCACTGCTTGGATAAGCGTCCTGCTCTACCTGCTGGTTGTGATGAAAATGAAAGTTCAACAGGTAAAATCTTGCTTGCTTCGCACAAATTGGCCTTCAGAAACGTATTTTTGGACATAAAATTGAAGGTGAAAAATCTACTGGTTTCTCTTGTTTTTCCTGCCTCCACCAGAAAAGGGGGCCCTGCACGATACCGGTACAATGCTACTGAACCCGTTTACGCCTGGTTGGTTGGTATGGGTTGCTTCGGTAATTTGTCTCTCTGGCAATCTAATCATCAGGTCAAAATCTCACCAAGCATGTCGAAAAGCGTATTTTTGGACATAAAATTAGAGGTGAAAAATCTACTGGTTTCTCTTGTTTTTCTGCCTCCACCAGAAAAGGGGGCCATGCACAGGACCGGTACAATGCTACTGTACCCGTTTACGCCCGGTTGGTACAGGTTGCTTCAGTAATTTATCTGTCTAATCATCAGGTCAAAATCTCACCGAGCATGTCGAAAAGCGGCGCCGAGATAGAGTTGAAGCGCCAACAGAAGTTCACCATCACGATGGGTCTGAGTTGCGCGTGCACCTTCGTTTTCTGGGTAGTCCCCAAGCACATCAACCAGTTCGTAGCTCTGATCGGCGTTGGCACTAGATTGGCTTCGCAGATAACACCGTTGCTGGGCATAATATCGGCCTTCAACCCCATGTGCAACGTCTTTTTCTACTTCACGCGGCACCACGACATGCGCGCCGCCGTTTGCCAGCTGATCAGGTGTCAGTGTCCGAAGGAGCTGGAGGGGTACGGAAGCCAAGTGGTAAAAGTGAGTGTTTTCTCACGGAAAACCGGTGGAGAGGCTGAGGCATCGATCTAGTGAATATGTACGTACTGTATGCTGAAGCGATGTGACGAATCAAGTGGAGTCTAACTGCTTTTTTTCCTAAATTCATTATTTTTGAGAAATCGATGAGTTTTTGAAAATTCATGATCGCTTGGGTTGCTGGAACCTTTTTATGTTACAAAATAGCTTGGAGAGAATTCTATATAAATTTTTCGATGGGAGGGGCTATATATAATACTTCCCTTCATTTCAGTTTATCACTCACGCTGTAATGTGTCGTCTTTGTGAATTATTATCGGATTTGGTTGTTGTCCGTCAGGTTTGTCCAGTTTTAGATCTTTCTATGTTCAAATGATTTTTATATTAGTAGTGTCTGTTAATATTATGTTTTTATGTCAGTGTCGTATCAGCTATACTTACTACTTCTTTAAAAAGTTCAACTTCAACTAAAGTTCATTTATGTACCTGCACGTCTATAGTATTGTTTCTGACGATTCAAATTTTAAGGTACAAGTACTTATGGGCATTCCTGCAGTTTACCTACCTAAAATCATACAGTGCCCGTGTACCGTATTATTGGCGTGGAAACGTTTCCTGAGCATCAATGTACTACAAAAATGGTAAGCACGGGGTACTGTACCTACCGTATCCCGGGTTACGGTATTTTCAAAAATCGGTTTACTTCGCTTGTTTCTCAACGGATTTTAACCGGGTTTTCGGACATGCTGAATCGATTGCACACCCTTTCGGAACGATTACTGTAATTACCGTATCCCGGGTTACGGTATTTTCTAAAATTCATGCTATGCTAAAATGCTAAAAACAGGCCCTCCAGAGCGTGCGCCATAGCCATACTGATACATCTCTAGGGGTATTTTTTGGAAAGCAGACCCTCCGGAGCGTGCCCTATAATGATGCGTCCCCCTAGGGGTATTTTTATATTTGGAAAAGAAGCCCTCCGGAGCGTGCCTATCCTGATGCGTCCCCCTAGAGGTATTTTTATATTTGGAAAATAAGCCATCTGGAGCGTGCCTATACTGATGCAAACATCTAGAGGTATTTTTATATTTCGAAAACAGGCCCTCCAGAGCGTGCCTTTACTGATGCGTCTCTAGGGGTACTTTCATATTTGTTAAAACAGCCCCCCGGGGCGTCCCCTATGCTGATTTAGTGATCATTAGACTCGCCAGGCGAAGGGCTTTCAAATGATATATGACATGACCATTTTGGACGATTTTGAAATTTTGGAATTTTGCCAAAAAATAATCGATAATCGATACTTATCGATAGAACCTGTTAATTTATAATTAATTATGATAATTAAAAACATTATTTTACGTTTGGGATCGGTTAACAGATTTCCCCTCCAGCTACACCCGCTCCCACCGATGTTTGAAAATACAGTAACCTGGGATACGGTAGTTACAGTAACCCGTACTTGCCATTTTTGTAGTCCATTGATGTTCAGGAAACGTTTCCACACCAAGGATACGGTACTTGGTCGCTGTACGATTTTAGGTAGGTAAACTGCAGGAATGCCTACTTATGTACTGTATGTGTGTACGTTTAACTTCGAAAACAGCGCAACATATGTATCGATGTATTTATTGTGCTTTGTCCAAATATAGAGACGTCCACTGCATTACTAATCGTCTGAGTATTTCGAAACAAGCTGAAATAATCTCAAACAATCTTTTCTTTCCTTGCTTCAACCCCCTTCATGTGGAGAGCCAGGATTTTTCCAGCCACCTCTGTTACGGCTTTGGAGAAATTACAGCCTTGTTAGAAAGATACAAAGCTTTCAGTCTTATGGTACGCTTGCATTCATTTTCACTGCTACTCAGGATGTACCGTATAACTAACAACTCCTTTATTTGCCATCATATTCTACACTTGTGTGCAACACAAAATTCAAGCGTTGAAGACAGAGTATTTGGTCTCTGGATCAAGCTGTATATTAAAGCAGCCTTAACACGTGATCACACTCTGTACATAAGATAAAGATTTATGTAAAGCTTGCAAACAAAAGCAAAACATTGCTAAGCCCAACATGCGTATAGATGGGTAAACGCCAGCTCTACTTGTGGACTGTCCACGTATTTGGAGAACTCCACTCTCGATAGTGCACACCAGAAAATTGCCGAATTAGTCAGTGCTTAAAATTAATGATGTTAAAGGGAGCTCTCCGAACTTTTAGAATTACTACTATTAGCAGAAAGCCGACTGAAAGTTTGCAAAAAACTGCTTGAAGAAAGAAGAGGGTTCGCCGCCAGTTTTAGTCAAGAAAAGAAAAAAGATGGGCGATGCGTGGGGTGCGGTTTTTTAGTTTTTAGTCATTATTATTAGGCCTTATATAGTGTGTTCAAAAAATAAGCCACCTGGCGGTTTTTTGCGATTAACTTTTTAGGAGGCCTCTGAACGACACGGTTGAGCTCCGGACTGGGGTGGACAATAATCTGCGCTAAGTTTACTCTGATTACTAATTTGCGCCACAGAAAAAATTAATGAACTTTTTCCCTAATTGCGATGAAAAAGATGACAACAGAATTGAATTCTAGAGTCTTTGGCGACAGTAGGTCAAACCGTTCTGGAGATATTGCGAAAAATCGCGTTTTCTGATAAGTTCACAAAAGAGGGGAAAACATAGGCAGGTGAATGGACTTCGCTGAAACTTACTGAATGTGGTATTATTCACGACCGCCGGAATCGATTCTGACACTTTCCGACCCTGAAAACCTAACGTTGATACCGTAATCCCGCTCTCCAAGTGAGGTGGTCAAGCCATGCATGTAACAGGTCATCCGACGATGGGGGAGGGGGGTTGGGGGTCTGGCGCCGGCCGGGGGGTCTGAGCCAAAATTTTGGGATGGGGTAGGGCACTAAAAAACGCTCAAAAATCGAAAAAATAGCAATTTTTGGGCTAAAAATCGTCAAAAATCGCTAATTTGGGCTGAAATATAGCTAAAGAGTGCTGTTTTGCAGGCGATTTTGGCAATTTTTGTGTCTGAAATTGTAAAAAATTTGCTCAAAAATTTACTTGCCAGAAAAATCGGAGGGGGGTCGGCGAAATCGTCTCGGGGGGTCCCCATCCGGGGGATCTGGCCTAAGTCGGGTGGGGGGCAGACCCCCAGACCCCCCTGTTACATGTATGGGTCAAGCAATATGAGATTGACTGTCCAATTGATTCTAAGCATCCGCAATCAATTTTTAATGTTCGAGAACGTCTACCATTACAGCACTGCTAGTACTCCTGACAAAAATTTGGAAAATTTATGGTTTGAGTACAAACCCTTTTTTCTTGGAGCCGCACAACCCTTATTGGAAGCCGAATTACAGTATCAGCGTGAGGTTTTCAGAGTCGGAAAGTGTCAGAATCGATTCCGGCAGTCATGAATATACCCCATTCAGGAAGTTTCACCCAAGTCCATTGACCTGCCTATGTTTTCCCTTCTTTTGTGAAGTTTTCCAAGAAACGGTATTTTTCGTCGCAATTTTTGCAAACTTTTACCGGCTATATATATCTCTGGAACGGTTTGACCTAAAAACGTCATAAAAGTATCATTGGAGTCGCCAAAGACTCTAGATTCAAATTCTGCAGTCATTGACGAGATTAGACATGCAACAGGAAAGAAAAATACCGGATGCCTGATAATTTTTCAGACTACAGGACACTGGATAGTAATGTTGATCAGTTTTTATAGAAATACGTTAATTTTCAGGCCAGAAATATGACTGATGTCGCATAGAGAGAGTCAGCGACAACTGGACAATTTTAATTAATAGGCTGCAGTTAAGTCACAAAAAAGGCTAATCTGCAAGCCAAACCGAAAATACACTCGTAAACTAAAAAATTCCGATAAAAATGCGATTTTTGGCTATCTGGTGTCGGGCACCAGATAGTGTTTTGGAGCTAAAAATACCGGATTACATGTTACGTCACAATTAGAGAAAACGATCATTTTTTGCAACGCAAATTAGTGTTCAGCAGAGTAAGCGTAGCGCAGATTAGAGTCCACCTCAGACTGAAGTTTCACATCGTCTACAACTCTGTAGCTCAGCAGAGACCTCCTAAAAGTTATTTGCAAAAAACCGCCAGGTCGCTTATTTTTCGACAGTAATAAAAAATCGAAATCTGTCTTTCTTCAGACGCCGACGATTTTGTGCCTGCCGCTCCTAAGCCATTAGCAAAATGGGCTGATGAGGATGTCGACGATGTAAAGGTGGGTAAACTAACGGTTTTATGGAAATTTTGAGCTCTTTCCTACACATCTTTTTTATTTGCTCGTGAATAGGATATACTCAAATTGTCTGCCGCATGGCCATACGCATGAACTGGAACTGCCAGCCACTACTGCTGGGTGTATCCTTAAAGCGCACAAATCAAAGGGATACGATCAACTCGTCGAATCCAACTGGTCGAAAATCATCTGGTCGACTACATTTGGTCGACTAACATTTCGTCGAATGATCAGCTTGTCGAATGTTCAACTGGTCGAATGTCTTTTTGTCGAATTACGACTCGTCGAATCAAAAAAAAAATTTATACGTTCCCTTTGTTTGTGCAGCCTTGTCAGGTCAGCCAAAAAGCTAGAGGGCAATAATAAACGACCACTCTCCGTTTGACCCAGCCGAACTAACTCAATGTATATAGCCTGTGGGCATGAGGGAACTCCAAACAAATGTGACCTGATCATTATCTGTGGGATACATTTATTTGTGTGCCGAATGCTGGGTGCCGGGCTGGATTTTGGGCGGCCCGGACCAGACAGCACTTTTAGGCTCCGGGCCCGGCCTGATTTTGATACCCGCATCCATGGCAGGCATGCCTCACGCGAGTGGTTTGTAGTCAGTACCGACTTTTCCCAGTGCCCACTTTTCGTTTTGCTGCATCAGAATTGGTAAACCTAAGCCTGACCCTGAGCCCAGACATGGGCAAAGGGGGGGGGCTGTGGGGGGGTTGGCCCCCCCTCAGGCTCTGACCTACCCCCCCTCAGCCGGCCGCTACCCCCCCTCAGGAATTTTTTGGAAGAATTTTGTATAGAAAATTATGATAAAAATATGCCTGGATTAGGTGTAAATGAGCTCAGAATAGCTTATTTTAGCTTATTTTAATGAAAAATAAGCAACAAAACCTTGATTTTAGCCAAAAATCGGACTTTTTGGCTTACCACCCCCTCCGCCCCCCCTCAGGCGCGCCTACCCCCCCCGCAGCCCCCCCTCAGGAATTGAAAATTCTACCCCCCCTCAGCCGAAATGCTAGCCCATGTCTGCCTGAGCCTAAGCTTGAACCTAAACCTACGCCGAACCTTAAGCCTGAAGCGCCTAAGCCTTTGTTACGTCAGTTGGTGTGCGTTGTACCAGAGTGGCCTGAATAAATGATAGTGTTATGTTATTACAAAAGTCGCAACTGGGAAAACGCCGCGGCCGCCGCAAAAAGAATATCACAGGTTAAAACGTAGTCGGCCTCGTTAACTCCTAATTTGTTCGACCATTACGCACACAAGCAAGCAAGCACACTTGGTCACATTTGTTTAGAGTTCTCTCATGCTCACAGGCTATTGAAACAATTGAGTCAATTCGGCCGGGGCGGGTAAGCCAGTGGTCGCTCACCAGCGTCCTCTACCTTTTGGCCGAACAGAGTTACCTGACAAGGCTGCAGAACAAACAAACATAAAGGCATACATATTTTTTATTCGACGAGTTGTAATTCGACGAAAACAAATTCGACCAGTTGAACATTCGACCAATTGTTAGTCGACCAAATGTAGTCGACCAGTTGATTTTCGACCAGTTGGATTCGACGAGTTGTACCCAACCCCAAATCAAAAGCGCACATCCCATAAGCGCACGCTCAGAAAGCGCACAAAATAGCGCACAAGTTAATGTTCCTTCCCGGTAGCCTTGTAGCCGCTTCCTCTTTCACAGGAGCCTTTCGGGATTGAGACAGGTACTGGGTGAGTAGACTATCAAGGCGCTGTTGTTCGGTCTGCAATCGTTGCTGTTCGATCTGCCACTCTCTGTGACGGCGCTGTTGTTCGATCTGCCACCGCTGCTGCGGCTCGAGATCACGCTGTACTTGCTCTCGTATAAGTTGGAGGTAATCACGAAATGTAGTAGACAACATGTGAGCATCAAATGGGGCCACGTCTGTGCCTGATGATCACGAAACCAAGGCAAACTTGAGCTTGAGAATGGGAAACAGAAGCTTTGAAGTAGAACTTGAACATGTAGTAGAACTGAATAAAGGTGGGCTCGAAGGGGTCTCGGCACCAAATGAAAGTGTTTATGCTCAGGGTACTAGTAAAACACAACACACGCACACAACACAATCACTCAAAGGCGCCTACACAATGCGAACACACTCAAACACTCACACAAAACAATCAAACTCTTCAGTGCATACTGTTATACGTACTTGCATCAGTGGTGGACTCTGTTACAACTGAGGGGAGCCGTTCATTTGGGCGTGCACGTTTGGGCGTGTCTCGTTTGGGCGTGCACACTTGGGCGTGGCTCATTTTGGCGTGCGCTCATTTGGGCGTGTATTCATTTGGGCGTCTGTCAAAATTTTTTTATATAAAATGTAGGAAACTATGTAGACCTCAAGGCAGTCCCACTGCCTACCTTGTTTGTGGCTAATCTACCAAAAACAAACCATAAAGTGCTGGCCAAAAAAAGACCGCCTGGCCATTTTTTCGAGTTTTCCGAATAATTTCAAATGGCCGCTATTCCTTCAATTTTCAACCAAATGAAAAGATTTTTGGCATGATTATTATTTTTGGTAAGAGTTTGTTTTGGCCAAGTCCTAGCCTGCTAGCCTTCCGTAGCCTGGAGTTAAGCCCTTCCGAAATGAATTTCACCCGAATTTTCAAACGTCAATTTTGAACATAAATATCTCACAAACCATTCATTGGATCTTTCCCAAATTTTGCACGTTGCAATCATTATATGGGCTCAAGAACCTGAAGAGCTCAGCTTTCTAGTACAACCAGTTAAAATCAGACAGATTTTTAGTTTCATTCAAGGTGAAAATTAGCATTCTCAAAAATGAGGGTGTTATCCCTTGCAAACTCTGCCCCCTACCAACCTTACCAGTAGAGTAGGCACCAGTCTGAGCCTTGAGCGCTAGTTGTTGCCGCGTATATCTGGAGCAAATGAGAATATACTTTTTGAGATTTCTTCCATTTTTTACTAAAAATTTTAGACAGACGCCCAAATGAATGCACGCCCAAATGAATCCACGCCCAAATGAAACCACGCCCAACTGTGCACGCCCAAACGAGACACGCCCAAACGTGCACGCCCAAATGAACCCAACCCCAACTGAGACGGGCATCTAAAAGCCTTTATATATACAGTAAATCTAAGCTCTATATGTCCAGAGCAGGCATTTTATTTCACATTACTGTATGTGCGCTTTCTGAGCGTGCGCTTATGGGAAGTGCGCTTATAGCATACATGTAACAGGGGGGTCTGCCCCCCACCCGAATTAGGCCAGACCCCCCCCCCGTTACGTTTTACCCGACCCCCCCCCCCCCCCCGAGTTTTCTGGCAAGTAACTTTTCGAGCAAATTTTTGCAATTTTTTACACTTTCACACACAAAAATTGCCAAAATCGCCTGCAAAACAGCACTTTTTAGCTGTATTTCAGCCCAAATTAGCGATTTTTGGCAATTTTTAGCCAAAAATTGCGATTTTTCTCGATTTTTGAGCGTTTTTTAGTGCCCCCCCCCCCCCCCCCCCCCTCCCCCAAAATTTTGGCTCGGACCCCCCCCCCCCGGCCGGCGCCAGACCCCCCTCCCCCCATCGGCGGATGAGCTGTTACATGTATGGCATACATGTGCATGGGGGGTGCCCAGGGGGGGACGAAAATAAGAATCCACCAAACGTTGCTAGAGACTGCTAGAAAGCATACAGATGCGTTTTTAAGCCACAGAAATCAAGTTTGGCAACTACGCAACTACGCACCCTTCATCCAGGCAACTACGCACCAAATTCAAAATTTTCGCAAATTTTCATCGAAAATTTCGATTTTTTGACACAATTTGTGTTGGAAATCCGGTTTTTTGGGCACTTTTTGTCAAAATTCAGCATAAACTATAATGTTTTGGAATTTTAAGTGAAATTTTTGAATATTCCGCCAAAAAATTTTCAAAAAATTCAAATTTCCCGCCAAAATTTGAATTTCGCGCCGAAAATTTGAGCATTTCACCAGGCAACTACGCATAGAGACCTGACTGTCCCCCTCTGAGCTGCGGACCATGCACATGTATGATGTATGGCTTATAGGATGTGCGCTTATGGGAAGTGCGCTTATGG
>JASANB010003638.1:0-2500 GCA_030248155.1 Sabatieria punctata
GAAATAGGAATATGTATAGGGATATATAAGAATTTGACAGAAAGAGGTTGGAAGAAGTGATTGGCCGAAAGAGGAGTCGGCGTTAGCAGTAAAGCAGCTTTGACTTGCAAGGCAAACCAAGCCTGCCTTACTCCCCCCTCCACTATGGGGAAGTCCCGACTCGTGGGAGGGGCGCTATCAATTAGGTACAGTTTGGTCTAAAGCATTGAGGGCTCAGAGGCTTAGTTGCAGTACTTAATGCATGGCTACGTAGGTAGGTACCGTAAGCGCAGTTTGTGTTTTAGCTCCACTGCTACTGTTTAAAGCCTGTCTACTTGATGTGTTGGCTGTCGTAGTTGCCACGCTTGACCTCCTGCTGGGGCCTCGTCACGACAGAATCTTTCCTGCGTTGTCCGCGCGCGATGCCACTGATTCAGACAGGATGGAGTTTCATTTGGAGCTGTCCAAGTGCTTCGTGATTATTAGTGGCGTCACATTTGCCTTCATCAGCACGCTCATGATCTTGCAGTACTTTTTTCTTTTCTCTTTAACAAGTTCTCCTAATTTTAAAAGAATAACGAATAACGAATTTGCACTGCGATCTCAGACACAGCCAAGTTTGTCCATGTCAAATGCCTTTTCTGCGGTAGTTTTGGTTGTTTTTAGGAGCATCAAAGTTCTCACAGTGTGGCCAGGAATGGAGTATAAAGTTTCCGGCTATGTGGTCTTGTTGGCTGTGCTCTTTGCAAACAGACTCAATTTCTACATCATTTGTAAGTCGGAGTATCGCTATGCCAGTGCTGAGGAAGTTCTCGTGTAACCTCGCATAAATCACTGCATTTCCGTCATACTTCCTTGCCTTGTTCAATCAAGATACTTTGCATTTACCTCCAGAGCTTGTATATACTAGTACATGAAACAGGAGGTCTGTAGTGGCTAAAAGCCAGGATCAGGGCGCCACCATAAAGCCTTCATTTCTGCATTTCAGCCTTCTGCACTTCATTTTAGACAAAAGTTCTAAAATTGAATGTAAAATTTGCAATTTTTGCTCTGAATCCAGATAGGCATTTTTGGTCCAAAATTCTGATTGATAAAATGATTCTTAGTTCTTGAACTTTTCTCCTAAGACGTGGCCAGTCTCGAATAAGTTCAGCTCGAGCCCCTGTTACATGTACGGTTTTTTGCCGTGTAGTACTCGAGTAGGGAACTGCCAAACTCCATGCATAATGTATGAATGTTGTTGAACACATTCCGTTGTGAGGAGATTTTGAAAACCTTTTCTACTTACTTGTTCCGCATGTATACGTACGTACTGAAAGAGAAACAAATTCTTGAAATTGGTAAAATTTTTATTATGATACCCTGCTTAGTGCCTGAGGTATTTGCCCTCAAAATCAAAACAGAGATTTTGGTAATGAACAAGAGCAATTTCTATTATTCCGCTGCACTTAGTAAAACAGATTCCTACCCTACTGCTGGGGGCTAATGAGACTTTACTGATGAAGTAAACGACCGTGTGTGTCACAAGTCTCGTGAACGCTAGCTCTCAGCATTAGGATTCTGTTTAGATTCTTATGAAGTGCAACGAAATGGAGTCCTGTTTATTGCCAGAATCTGGGTTGACTTTGAGCGCAAATATCTCAAGAACTAAGTATAGTATCTTGATAAATTTTGTATTAATCTTTCAAGAATTTATCTGTCTTTAAACAAGGACTCATTTAAATCGGATAAAATTTACGCTTGAAAGAGTAAAAAATCTGCTGAGTTGAAGAGTTGGATACGTACTACTAGTATTTCAGGTCTTTATGACTGTTAACTTCAGCACCAACAGTACGATAAACATACATAGATAAGATTAGAGTGCCAAGAAGACCTACATTAGCTGTCCGTACAATGTATCAGAAATGTGTGTCGAAAATACGACTGGCTTTAAGTTTCATTACCGTAGAGCCGATGTGGATGTTGGCTTCCATAGCTATAGCAATACGCATGGTGGTGAATCCGGCAGGAATAGAATTGGCAGTGTGCTGGAAATTATACGCAGATCGCTATGACATCCGTTGCGAGGATAAGTCGACCTATACTGAGGAGGTCGACTACAATATTCAACAACAAATGGCTAACTGGGACATCTACACTACCATTGCTTACTTGCTACCTGCATTGTTCGCTAACATTGTCTTTGGTATGTTGTTTGTGCTTTGTAAAACAGAACAGACAAAACTCTCGAGCAAAAGTTGTTAGCGAAATGTTCGTATACAAGGTATATTTTTTTGAAATATCCATCAAGAAACTAGACTGACTCTGAACTTCGTCTAACACTGAACAAATATTGTAGTATTGTCCGCGTCAAACAGCGACAGACATTTGAAGAACACAAAAACACATGACGAACAAAAATGGGCAGCGGTCGATATTATGAGCATATATATTGATTCAGGTTTCAGACATGAATACTGAATCTTATTCTTAACGCTATTTTTGGTATAATAAAGTTCAGATTTTAGAGCTAAAGTCTATA
>JASANB010003638.1:7500-88408 GCA_030248155.1 Sabatieria punctata
TTACAAAGTCAAGCGGTCCACTACCGCAGCCAGCATTTTTGGGCACTTCAATGTCCAACTGGTCAGTAGTTGGTTCCAGTTCGATGTCAGTGGTAGAAATTCTCTCTTTAGCTGCCTTGAGAATCTTGGGTGGCATCTGCTTGACCCTTGCGATGGCATACAGAATAGCCAGAAGACACATGAACATCATTATTACAGTGTCTACCGAGTAAGAGAGTTGCTGACCCACCATTGAGACTACTCCTGCTCCTACTGCACCCGAAGATCCGCCCAGTGCGTTGAATATAGCCATTCTAACAGATTGAAAGCGCTTGTTGGGTGTGATGTCGGCTAGATACGCAAACGAGGCACCTCCAAGCAATGCCACAAAGCCGGTGACACCGCTGACGAAAGCAAAAAGTACGAGAACGGGCAGCGGAGCACGCACTGTTGAACTGAAGACCAACATCATACCCAGGGCTGATATGGTAAGTCCTGTTATGCTAACCACCATATTCAATTGACGCCCGATCAGATCGCTCCAAGAGCCTGAAACTGTGTAGGGTAGGAGAGTAAAATATTTTAGAAGATACGTTTTCACCAAAAATTATATTAGCAAACAATGCCGGGAGTAAATAGGCGACGGTGGTGTAAATGTCCCAGTTGGCCATTTCTTGCTGAATGTCGTAGTCAATCTGGTCAGTGTAGGTAGACTTGTTCTCGCAGCGAATTTCTAGGTCCTTTCCGTGCAATCTCCAGCAGACGGCTAGTTCGATGCCAGCAGGGTTCAGTACCATTCGGACGCCGGTCGCTACCATACAAAGCATCCACATGGGCTCTACGGTTACGAATGACAATATGTAAACAGTTTTGGAAAGGCATTTTTTCAGCATTTCTGTGGGTAGACAAACAAAATTTAAAGCAAAATGATGGCGTATAAATGCACAGACGTTCTATGAAACTAGTCTGCTTAACAGCGGCTATAATGTCTTGTGTACTTTAGATAGCTTGGTTCTCTAAAGAGCAAATAGATTACGGCTATTAGATGAGAAACTTTCAATTTCGCTTTTCGCAGCGTGTAAAATAGTTAGCCCTTTGGAGGGCAGACCCTACTCCAATTGGAGTAATTTCGCTGCCGTCAGGCTTTTGGGAATCACGGTACCGGTACCATATATGGTACAACACCACTCCGTTCAGATTTCGTACCATATATGGTAGTGGTACACTCAGTCACCACAGTCACCCGAACGTAGGGGTACCATATATGATACCACTAGCCTACTCAGGGTTCGTGCGGGACCTGGAAAGTCAGGGAGTCATGGAAAAGTCAGGGAATTTAAAAAAAGTCAGGGAATCATGGAAAAGTCAGGGAATTTGGTGTCTGGTCAGGGAAAAATTTGATAGCATCAGAAACATCACGCCGCCAAACGGGCCTGTCAGCGCTTTACAGAGCACCCTTTTGAAGATCGGTCTTCTGACTTTATGTACTACTACTTAAACCAGAAATTTACCATCTGAATACCGTTTAAATACGTTTTACAAAGCCAATTTTTTCAAATTTTCTCAGATTGATTGCAGTTTCCTCACCCTTTTTGGTCAGGGAATTTTGACTTTGGTCATGGAAAAGTCAGGGAAAGGTCAGGGAATTTTGCTATACAAAAGCCGCACGAACCCTGCACTGTAGGCACCGGTACCATATATGGTGGCAGTACAATAAATGGCGTCAAGTGCCAGACTGTTTTATGCTTAGGTCTAGAGGCACTTCTAAAACGGCGCTTGGCAAAAAGAGACAGGTTTTTGTCGTTTGTTTCATGTTTTTCTTTCAACGCTCTATTTTGTTGAAAAAGATTTTTATCGTCACGTACAGTGTAAATAAATGGCAGTTCATTTTCCGATGTCTTCTCTCTTAGCTACCACATGAATCCAGGAAGCCACAGCACAACAAAGTGCCAACAGAAAAGCTCCAACAAAAAACATAAACCCAGGAAAAAAGTCCAGCGTTGCCTTGTAAATGGCTGTGAAGACCAACTTTGACAAAATGGCCGACGACTCAAATGTGATACCTACCACCGTGAACACTTTACCAACCTGAAAGCAGATCAATCAAGATAAATACAGTCTGAGCAGTATGTAGAGTAGCTACATACCTCATCAGGCGGCACCAACTGTGCAAGGAAGGAAATGAGACCGGCTGTTGCCATTTCTTGGAAGAGTCCGAACACCGCGGCCGCGTACATTTGCCAGGTCTCTTTGGCAAGACCGATCACCACCCACTTAACTGCCAACGACGTCATTCCTATGATTGCCACCAACGTGTCTCGCACTTTCAGCAGTTTCAGGGCAACCATGCCTACTCCTCCTCCCAGCATGGCTGAAATTGCAGTGTTGGCCAAAACAGACCGCCTGGCCTTTTTGTTTCCTAATAACTTCAAATGGCCTGCCGTTTGAACGATTTTCAACCGAATGAAAACGCTTATTATTATTTGTTTACAGGTTGTTTTGGCCATATCTTACCCTGCTAGCCTTCTGCATCCAAGAAGATCTTCTGCCTTCTGAAGTGAACAGACCACAATTTTCAGACATAAAATTTAAACACAACTATCTCAAGAATCCTTCATCGGATCATTCCCAAATTTTGCAGGTTAACCAATCTTTATATGGTCGTTGATCCCTGCAGAGGTCACCTTTCTAGAACAGCCGGTTAAAATCTAAATCTGGCCGATTTTTACTTTCAGTGAAGGTGAAAAATTAGCAGGGGTTGGTGCCTTTTGAATCCACGACCGCATTAGTTCGTACAACCCTGTTCTCTGTGCAAGGGACAATACCCGCGTTTTCGACAATACCAAAATTTTCAAGTTCACTGAAAGTAAAAATCCTTCAGATTTTAACCGGTTGTGCTAAGAAAGCCGACCTCTTCAGGCTTTTAAGTCCATATTAATATTCAGATTGGTTAAACTGTACAATTTGGGAAAGATCAGATGAAGCATTCGTGAGATACGTAAATATATGTTTAAATACGATATGAATAAATACGATATGTTTAAATATGAGATCTGAAATTTCGGGTCAGTTCAATTGAAAAAGGACAAAACTCTGGACTACAGCAAGCTAGCAGGCAAACACTAAACAAATAATAATATTCGTAAATTTGCTTGAAAATTAACGGGGGTTGCAAACATTTGAAGTAATTCGGATAAGTAAAAAATTGGCCAGGCGGTCATTTTTTGGCCAACAGTGTATGATCTTGTACAATCTCATACAAATTTGACGTCTGGCTTACCCATAAATTTAGATGCCACCGTCCATTGGCCGAGATCAGTTACCGTCCAGCCCAATCCTCCATCTGATTTAGAGATGAAAGTGTATTGCGCAACCGGTTCAGACGTGTTGGAAGAAAATATAAAAAGGATAAGAGCCATACAAAACAGGAACGCTCTTCTGTGACCCTCTCTCCGCTTGAAATAACTTCGAAATGCATCGCGCACCAGTGCCACCACCCGCCCGGCAAAATCCAGCGGACTGCTACCGCAGCCAGCATTTTTGGGCATCTCAAACTCCTCCTGCCTCCCTTCTGAGTAAGCCTTCAGCATCAAGGGAGAGATGGAACGGGTAAAAAGAGCTGTATAGAGCACTGCCAGCAGTCCGAGAAAGAGAATCACGTCAACTAAGACCGCATAGGAAAGCCCAGAGTCCAGCGCTCCGACAGCCATAGCGCCGCCAGCCCCTGCCAAGCCGCCCAGGGACTGGACGATGGCCATTCGGATAGACTGCGTTCGTTTGTCCTGCGATGTATCGGCTATGTAAGCGAAGGAGGAGCCTCCTAGTAGAGCTATGAAGCCGGTTATTCCGCTGAGAAATCCGAAGATTAGCAGTACATAGAGAGGCGCTCGTATGGTGTTGCTAAAGACCAACATCATACCCACTGAAGAAACGGTCAGGCCCCACAGACTGAGCACTATATTTGGCTGCCGACCCACGATGTCGCCCCAAGAGCCTAAACTCATATACATGAGCACTCTAGGTTGGTAGTGGCAAGAATGCATAAAAGAGTGAATTTCCCGACCCCTCCGGTAATTGCTTTATTGCAGCGCAACCAGATTTCTGAGCAAGAATGACGTCAACAAAATGTTATTTGGTCTAAGATCTTCAATCATCACAATAACTAAAATAGGTGTCCAATTGCAATGCAAAATTGCAAGATATCTGTGAAATGCATAAGGCTGTTTGCATTTGTGAAACTTTCCATTTTTGAACGCAGCACACGAGCTTTGCCATGTACACATGCCACATGCTTGCATATTTCAGTTTTTTTACCTTTCTTTCCCTTTATCATGTTGCTGTAGACTTAAGAAATCAACGGCGGCAGCTATGTTCCCAAAGACAGATTGAATAAGCCGCTCAAAAATCAGGTTGCGCTGCAATAAAGCGCATGCGCAATTACCGGAGGGGTCGCGAATTTCCCGACCCCTCTGGTGCAGCGCATCGACACTCGACCGGCCGCTGAGTGGCACATTTTTGCTACTCTTTTATGCATTCTTGGTAGTGGTAAATTTCGAACGAAACAGCACTTACCAAGAATAACGTTAGCGAAGATGGCGGGAACCAGATAAATGAGAGTTGAGTACATGTCCCAACTGGCCATTTCTTCCTGAATATTGTAGTCAGCATCTTTGGTATAGGTGGACTTGTCTTCGCACCGAATTGTTATGTCGTTTGCGTAGAGGTTCCAGCAGACGGCTCGTTCTAGCCCAGCTGTGTTTATAAGATTTCGAATGGCGAAGCCACACATGCCCAACATCCACATGGGCTCGATTGATATGTAGCTAAGGTAGTGCCGCAGTTTTATACACAGTTTCGGAGCCATCTCGAACGCAAATGAGGGGTAGCTTTTAGGAAAAGCTTGCCTTTGCCTGCCACTGGGCTTATCTTAGCAGCTCCAAAACAAATAATGTGACACTGATGCCAAAAATTTGCAAATTTACTGCGTAAGTTCTTTTCAGTTGACTTGTCTCTACAAACGGAGAGCTAAGGACCTAGAAGTTTTCGAAATAATTTTGCGGAAACAACCAAAAGGCTTGTAACGGTTCTCATAGTTACAAAAATAGTATAAAAATAAACATCATCACAAAGTTTTTCACGGAGTTGTTCTGTACTATGATCTAATTATTATTCTACAAAACTAAAGGTAAAGCTAACTTGAATGCTTTTTCTGTGGTTTTCATTCTTGTAAAATTTTCCAATTCCGATTTCTAGGGTGTTTTGAAACATATTCTTGACTCAACCGATTTAGCTATGCAAACTGTGATAGCGTATAAATGTTCTGAACTGTAATATGAATCAGCGGCACTAAAGTATAAGGTGCGTCCTAGCGAATCTAGTTGTCGAAACGGCATGAGAAAAAAACCAGTTTCTGTCTCAATCGTTAAAACCGTGATGAGCGGCGTTTGTACTCCCTTTGGCCAGTCTAACGGAGATCTCATGATCTTTCGTTTGTGTTGGAGAGAGTTTTATGTGGATGAGTGTGACCAAAACTTTCATCTTTCT
The DNA here is from genome assembly GCA_030248155.1 of Sabatieria punctata. Taxonomy (NCBI): domain Eukaryota; kingdom Metazoa; phylum Nematoda; class Chromadorea; order Araeolaimida; family Comesomatidae; genus Sabatieria; species Sabatieria punctata. Next base: position 13,024 of record JASANB010003638.1, read on the forward strand.
TTTATTTCTGTTGCCCGCAACCCAAGGCCGACGGGGCTCTAGACGTTCCAGCAAAAAACATGACAGTAAACTGGAACTGGTCAAATGCCACTTGAGAAAGGAACGTTGGAATCCTGATATAGAGCCTAATTTAGGTGAGCGGTATGTTTGTACAGGGTCCGCCAGAAAAAATAACCCAGCAGATTGTTCCCCAGGGGCGGAGCCTTCTATTGCCGTTTTTGTGCCATTTCGCGACCCCTGCCTGATATCGTTACCTCGTACGCTGTGCCCTTCTTTCACTACCAAGCCACTCTTAGCCGTGACGCTGGGTGCCGGTCACCAGGAGGACGGCCGGCGTGTTGATGCCATGATGCTGACAGCTCCCGACGGCCGCCGGTGCCCCATATGCCAGAGTGCTCCGGGCATAGTTGCATTCTGAGACAGCTTCTGACATCGTAGATCTTCTCCAACGCGGCATGTTTTGTGGAGCGGCTTTGGTGCAACGGCATATCCAGTCGGTTCCCATTTTACATAAATGTCTTCAGCTTTCGGTGGCCTGAGTGGAGCTTTCTGCCGACGACCAACTCTTTGCGTCGTCTCATTAGCCCCCAGCAGTAGGAATCTACTTTATTTTATGAAATGCAACGGAATCGCTCTTGTTCATTGCCAAAGTCTAAGTCTATTTTGACTTTAAGCGTAAGTATCTCAAGAACTAAGCAGAGTATCTATCTTTGATAAAATTTTCACCATTTTTTCAAGGATTTGTTCATCTTTCATTTAAAAAAGGATGCATTCGAATCGGTTGAGATTTACGGTTTCTACAGCAAAAAGTCTGCTGGGTTGTTTTAATCACTGTTTGTTCATACCAAAATCAGCGTTTCAAATTTGATGGCAAATATCTCAGGAACCAAGCATAGTATCTTAATGAAAATTGCAGAAATCTGTCATTAATTTATTTGTCCTTCATTCAAAAAAGATTCATTCAAATCGGTTGACATTTAAGGTTGCTACAGCACAAAATCTGCTGGGTTGTTTTTAGGCGGACCTTGTGTATAGCTTTTATAGCTTTCTTTATTTTAGTTGCGATAGCATTTCTGAGAGGTCGTGGAAATTTTAAAGCTGCCTTGAAAGGCTACATCAAATTTGAGCAGCAGTTTTACTACAGTCCTACACGGATCTCAGCACAAGTGCGTCCTCCTATTTAGACTCAAAAAGGTTAATGATTTGCTCGAATGTTCAGATCCTGAACGTGCCACCGCAAAATAAAAATGGCTTCTACGTAGTTGAGTACGGACGCAGGCGATGCAACGAACTAGTGATGTAAAAAATTAATTTAATTGTAATTGAAATTCGCATAATTGGCCCGTTTTTAATTTCAATTCAATTAATTTAATTTAATTGAAATTCAAAAGTTGGGCCATAATTTAATTGTAATTTAATTGAAATTCGCCTGGAATTTCAATTATATTTTCAATTATTTGCTGGGGTGAATGTAAGAAAATGCGTAAGTATTAATGATGACGGCGCTAATGACTTCAAGCAAAAACCTATTTAAGGTTTGTCACCTCTTTATACTGACCTCACTTTGTTTGGTAATATTTTATGCTCTGCTTTATATTTCGTAGTTCATAAAACAGGCAGGCACTTAACGCCGTTTATACCTTATATGGTGTTGGTACCATATATGGTACCAGTACCTAGGGTAGCGGTACCATATATGGTACCATACCATGTACGTATGGTACCACCACAGGCCTCCAAACGTGGGGGTACCATATATGGTGCCGGTACCATATCTGTGTAGTACCACAACAGTCGCCGAACGTGGGGGCACCATATATGGTACCGGTACCTAGGGTAGTGGTACCATATATGGTACCGTACCGTGTGTGTACGTATGGTACCACCACGGGCCCCCAAACTTGGGGGCAGCATATATGGTACCGGTACCATACAAATGTATATGGTACCACAGGCACCTTATAATGGTGTCGGTACCATAAACGGCGTTAAGTGCCTGACTGTAAAAGTCACAACAGTGATTTGTTGGTGTATGGTGGGTTTTTTGGCGAAGGTACCTAGGAAGTGATGTTGCACAAAAATGCTGAAAACCTTTACATTAAGCACTGAAAATAATGAAATATCTGTAAATTTACCCCAGAATGTCATTTTATGCGTTTTTAAAGGTTAAAATTTTCTTGCCTGTTTCGACAACAGGCTAACCAGGTGTCTGTAAGCTTTTACATGGACATTTTTCGAAGTCCTGTGTCACTGTTACTACTGTCTTTTAACAGAAAAATACAACAATTTTCAAAAAATTGAAAAAAAAATTGAAAAAAATTGCATAATTGAAATTTTCCGAGGTTCCATAATTTAATTGAAAATATAATTGTAATTGAAAATAATGGAAAACTATTTCAATTAATTTAATTTAATTTAATTGAAATTAAAAATGGAGCCAATAATTTAATTGTAATTGAATTGAAATTCAAATTCCATAATTTTACATCACTACAACGAACGCGGCGGATTGCACTACAACCCCACCAACTCCTCCCACGGTTTGGTCTCTGCTTGCAACCGACACGTAGGAGACCTGCAACCCGTTTCCAGCGATGAAAACGGACAGGTCAAAATGACCCAATGGGATGCTCGTGTGCAACTGCTTGTAGGTTCTTTGGCACTTTTACCTGTCCATAGTTTTTGTTTGGATGACATGACAATCAAAGACCAGTTTTTCAACACTCAGTCTCTTGCTCTGGTACTGTTAGGCAGAAACAAAGTTTTCAGGGAGTCAATTCAATTATCGGAAGAACAGCAGCCATTACGATTGTTGCAAACGATGATAGTGGCAGTTCGTTTCGAATCGGCTGTGGTGTAATCGGTTTCGCGCGCAATACAAAGTAAGAGATTCGGTCGGTTTGAGCTAAATGCAGACTGAGGCAATCAGGGCAACCCAATCTTTATGGCAAAATAATGTCCACCTCTTTTTCGAACTTTACTCAAGCGATTCGTTCTCGGTCAATTCTTTATCGATTTGGCTCAAATTTTCAGGATTAATTAACAAGATAACTGGGTAGATATTGTGCACGTTTGGCGCCCAAATTCTGACTGGTGCTGGTTTTATGACCCGAAAACTAAGAATTCGGATGGGTCTGAAACTTGCAGGATTGATTGGCATTGCCATTGGGCATAACATAACTGGGCCTACAAGTTTCAGACCCATTACTCGTTGAATTGCCGAAAAAAATTCGAATTTCCGTGGACCACCTTGATTCTTAGTTTTCGGGTCATAAAACGAGGACGGGTTAGAACTTTGACATTAAACTTGCACAATATGTAACCAGTTGTCAATGTAATAAATCCTGAAAATTTCAGCCAAATCGATAAAGAACTGGCCGAGAACGAATCGTTTGAGTAAAGTTTGAAAAAAAGGGGAGGTGGGGGTGAACATTTTTTACCTATACATACTGTATATCAAAGGTTTTCAGTTTTGTTTTGTTTTTGAGTTCCATTGTCCTTTCGGACAGCTCAGGATACACCTCTCTCTTTTCAGAGCCCTTCAATGGGGGTAACCCTGCCTACAAACAAACCTCCATTAGGTGAAACGGTAGGGTCGGTTCGGTTCCCATTTTCGTCGGTCTGGGTTGGGCTTTATGTCGACTACTTTCAGTCACTTCGACCGGTTTTGAACCCACAAACAACCGTTCTCACGGATGCCGGGCCACCTTTTTTCTTTCAGTTTCACCTCGAGCACGTTCCATGTGCCTTCGGTACAAGATGAGAAGTTTCCAACCAACTTACTAATCGCTGTCATTGTAATTATGCTGATTGGCTACGCCCACACCATCTACACTCAACTCTACCTTCCCTCTCAGCTCAAATACAAATTCACAGACCACTCAGTGGAGTACTTCCATAACCGGAAAGTGAACCGGTTAAGCCGCAGACACTACTCTTCATTCAAGAAGTGGGGACACAACTTTGAGCCGACTGCTACCGACCTCACTGCTGCAGAAGCTAAGAGACAACGTTTTGATTGCTTACAGGAAACAAAAACTGACTTGACAGAATGAACTTCCTACTACAGACTTATATTTCCAAATGAGATGGAAATCAAGTGTAGAAAGTTGTAAAGCTTACTGATTTGGTTGTTAAATGTCCTTGGTGCGTTCATTCTTTACACAAAGTTGCTGCTAAAATTTTTGTCCACCACTTTTCTCTTTCACAAAAACGCAAAAACCCTTTGCCAGCAAATTCAATTTCTAGAATCATAAATCGGTCTAAGATTCCAACTTGGCCGAACAGATAGAGACTGATTCCTTTAAGGAGTTATAAACCAACAAAGTATTCTACCCAGATGTTAGAAGTTAACAATTGCCGAGTGACAGTTACCACAAGCGATTAGACCGGCATTGGCGTCGTGCTTCATGTAGCAATGCGGATGCTTGATTGACCAGGTATAAGCCACGCAGTGTGAATGAGCGCGGCAAACTTCGCAACAAAAAGACTCATCTGACATTGTCAGCACGTGGTAATACCCAGTAGCCAAATACTTATCCGGGTATCTGAGACTTTGTTGCAAACACATCACTGAAACAGAATAATATTATGCGCATATTTGATAAAGAAGATAGCCTAGGTACTTACGCTTACTATTATTTTACTATAGTATAGTAAAACAAAAATTAGTAATACTAGCGGTGTTTTACTAATAATAAAATAAAATAGTATAAAGTATAATTAAGAGCTTATAGTAAAGTAAAATATAACTAGCAAAGGTCGTCAATAGTAAAAAGAAAATTTTACTACTATTTTACAATTATAGATTTGGTGAATTCAAGCCAAAATCTTGATCAATTTTGCAATAAAAGATGTTCGGGTGCACTTTTGTCAGTCAAATTTTTGTCTCTAAAGTTCTGGAGAACTTCGTATCATGATCAAAATTTAGCAACTATTTGGATTTACAGTGGGAAAATATCGAAATTTTTAAAACATATTAATATAACTATACATATATGTTTTTCGCCAATCAAACATATAACTAACGCATATAGTTATATGTTTCTGAAAATTGAATATGCACATATTTTTAAACATAAAACATATTTGTGTAAAAGTCGCTTATTCACTTAAATTTAGTCTTAAGTTTCGATAATTCAAGTTTGAGATTCTGAATTTCCTGTTTAAAACGGTTTGTAACAATTTAGATAGCATACTAAGATTCAAAAAGTTTAAGTGAAAGTCAGATTTTGGAAAAGTTTACTGTCAAACAGCAACCAAAAGTCTTGAAATCATGAATTCCTATAGCAAAAATATGTATATGTTTCCAGAAACATATTGGCCTCAAAACATATAAATACAAAACATATTTGACATGCAAACATATTGAGAAACATAAACATATATGTTTTCCGAAAAACAAACATATTTATGTTTCAAAACATATACATAAAACATATAATGTTTCCCACAGTATTTGGATTAACATCAATTATTCACCAAATCTTGGTATCATTGATGCAAAATTACTCCTTATGACTAGCAAAATCGTTGTAAAATAGTAAAATTATTTGTACAACAAAAATTAGCAATTCGGAGCTGTTTGGCAGTAAAACGAAATATAAAAATTAAATTGAAGGGCTGAATTTGTAGTAAATATAAATAGTAAAATATAAATCCACTAGTAAAATAACAATACTTCCACTAGCCGTGTTATGCACGTTCCGATTTATAGTGGCTGCATTGCGCGACGGAGCTGACTTGAATGAAGACATCAGAGGAGGATGCGTGTCCTTCCTTATGCATTTGTTGGTGTTTTTGTCAAACACGTAAGCCATGCACTTTTTATTGTTGAGACAGTGTTCACAGCACTGACCGTCGTCGTTGACTGGCACCGAGTAGGGGTCCAAATCGTTTCCAGGCAGATCTGTGCCTGGACTGTGATAATCACACCGGCGGGCATCTGTATAAACTGCATCTTTTCCTGATTATTGGGTGCTACTTACTGTCCAAGTTGACAACTCCATATACTCTGCCAGTGAATGCTGTAGGAGAGCCCAATGAGTTCTTCAGATAGCACCACCGATGGCTGGTGAACCACACATAGGCAACGCATTCCAGCGTGGCTCTGCACAATCTGCAGCATTCGTATTCGTGCCCAAAGATCAGTGCTTGTATCCATCCATCCTGTTTTGTGTACTCAAAGATGTCGTGGCCAGAGATGCCAGTGTTCTCACGCCTGTCACTGGTGCATTGCTCTGTAATGCACAATCCCTCTGTAAGCCAAGGAAGGTAAGACACAGAACTTACGCAACTGAGCGGCAGGACTCGCTTCACAGCTGTATTGTCCTGGATTCTCAATCGACGGAACGCAACTGCTATCGAAGGAGCAGTCGTCGTTGTAACCGCAGCCGATTTCCCCTTTGCAAGGCAAGTCCATCACTTGACACAGTCGTTGCCACATGGGCAGGAACCAGCCCAGCAGAGCCTCTTGATCAATGGTTCTGTTTGCGATCAGCCCAATCTGATGGAGATTTTCTTCAGTGAACAGCTTTGGTATGGCCACCAGTACCATACTGAGTGGCATCGGCTTTTCAAAGTCTTGCTGCGCCCAGGCAGCCAGACTTTCAGCGGGTTTCGAGCCAAAAGTGGCTATACTCTGTCGGGAGACCGTGTTGCTCTCCAGTGTCTGCTCGAACTTGTCAGAGTCCTCACACTCTTCCTTATTAGGCTCCAGTTGCAGACCGAAGATCTTCAGTCCAGTCACTGAGGCGCACTTCCTCAGATGTTCCTCTGTGTTGTCCTGTCGTTCCTTTTGACTGAACCTCATCGAGTAGACCAGCTTAGCTCCCATAGTGGTGCGCTGACTGTAGTGGGTGCCGTAGTTGTGGATAAAGTTCCTGAACCTGCTCTCTTTGGATGTCTGACTTTCGGACGAGGCTGCTGCCAGGTTGGCCACTGCATTGGCAAAGCCCAGGTTGAACAGAGGCACAGTGTTCGGCAACACATCGACAACTTGAGTAGAACAGGTGGCCTCGAGTTTGATCATAGCCCCCTGCTCGTTGGTGAAGAACTCCATTATCTTCTGTTCACTCTCGGTGTTGGAACTGGACCGGGTCATGAACGGAGGAATGGTGGTTTTGGCCGAAGCTGTCCCTTTGGCCCCGGACTTGCCCAGCGGCACTTCCACCCCCACCTCTACATCGACTTCGTTGCCTATCTTCAAGTCGTAGCCGTTGTAGGACGACTTCAGTTGTTCTTCTTTGTACCGCTTCAAGCTGGCCACATTGCTCTGGTCAAATCTGCTGGAACAAAGCAGCACATCTCTGGCTTCTATCGAATCGTGCAGCTCGACAGCTCCGTGGATCAGCTTGGAACCAGTGGTGGCCTCAAACAGAGGGTAGCGCCAACCCGGGTCTCCCCCTGAGATTCCAGAGGTGGAGAAGGGGTCTGCCTTGGTGATGTCATAGCCGTACAAGGCGGCGTTCATGTTTGGGTAAGGCAAGTAGCTGGGGTTGCAGTACTCTCCTGTGCAGCCCCTTTGCACCACTTGTCCGTTCAGTGCAGTCAGTTGAAGAAGAAGAAGAAGCATTTGACACGCTGTCATACTGCACATTCAGCAGTGCATGCTTCTCTACTCTGTCTCTTATTTTATACCAAAATCAGTGACAGCTGAGTACGTAGCTGCTGGCTGACAGACAGGTGGTGCTGTGCAAATCAAATTCCATTTCCAGCTGTTTTTTGTGGTGTGGTGCATTTTTTTGTTCTGTGATTTTAACGTTTAAGGTAAAATGTCTTCTTTTTAGTGGATTTTGCAAGACGTGATGGTACAGAACAAACTTCGATTACGCCTACTGATAGTAGCTTTCTTATCACCGTTGTGTTTGCAAGTGGCACAGTCAATTTCGCTTGTCTGCTTTAGTGAACTGAGGAGCTGACACTACTGCATAGCGGCCGAAATGACTTATTTGTCGTTGGCGCTTTTGTTTCTAACTGCTAGCTGTGTGCAAGCCACGCTGACGCAACGTATGTGCGTAAGTTCTGTTCAAAAGCTAAACAAAATGCAACATTCGTATGATACAGTAAGCGGTTTTGCCGGAAAATTGACGATTGCCGTAAAACTTCTACATAATAATAGCGCACATACATGTAATAGGGGGTCTGGGGTCTGCCCCCACCCGACTTAGGCCAGACCCCCCGGATGGGACCCCTCCCCCGAGACGATTTTCCCGACCCCCTCCGATTTTTCTGGCAAGTAATTTTTTGCACTTTCAGACACAAAAATTGTAAAAATCGCCCGTAAAACAGCACTTTTAAGCTGTATTTCAGCCAGAATTAGCGATTTTTGACGATTTTTAGCCGAAAAATTGCGATTTTTTCGATTTTTGAGCGTTTTTTGTACCCAACCCCCTCCCAAATTAATGTTCATTTGTATTTATGCATATACATATACAAATGAAGTAGGCATACATTTGCCCACGTTAGTGACCACATGATTGAACTTTTGCACATTCGTTCGTGTTTTTTCTTGCCTTAATTTTTTAAAAAATATCTCATTCTATTTCAAAAAATATAAAATGTTCAGCATTGAAATTCTATTAAACATTGAATTCCGTCTGTTTGTTTTCAGAAATATCTGTTAGAAAAGACGAAAGACTTTTTTCACAAAAGAACAATTCCGGTTATTATTTTTGCAAAGCATTTCTATGACTGATTGTTCAATTGGCAAAAATTTGCACTGATGTCGAATTTCTGACGTTTGGTAACCTGACTACAATTTGACTACAAACTAAAACTACATATTTTTAACCTGAATTCACAACTACAAACTAAGACTACAAATTATTTTCGCGAAAATTTTTAACTACAAACTAAGACTCTGAAATTCTCTGAGGAAATAGGTCTAGGCACGGTACATTCTGTATCATTAGAAATGGCACAATTTCTGTTTTAGATAAGAACAGGGAAAAATTCCTGGTGTTATTACTTAGAAAAGCAGACACTACGTACAGCTGTATAAGAAATTCCTCCTAACGTTTAGTTGATTAACGCAAAAACAGCTTCGTAAACCGGCTCATCGATCAACCTTTTCGATTTTTCTCGATTAATTTTCAGTCAACATAGATTTTTTGATTTTCACAGGTCCCAATTAGTATTGGGTATTAGGGGACAAAAACCCCAATACCCAATACCTGGAAAACACCCCAATCAGTGGCGTATCCAGGATTTCGGAAATGGGGGTGTCAAATTTTGAAAGTGTCTGGTTGGGCCGCTGCCTACCAGGGTAAGAAAATTTAGCAAAATTTGCCTTCAAAAACGCGTTTAAAACACATTTCAGTCTTAAAATTAACAGAAATTACAAATTTTATTAGTGTAAAGTTGCCTGGTTGGGCTTTTGCCTGACCAGGGTGAGAAAATTTTTTAAATTTAGCCTTCAAAAACGCATTTAAAAGGCATTCTGAGCACAAAATAGACAGTTTTAGTACATAATTCATTAGTTTGGCTTATTTTAAACAGACTTTCTCTTCCTACCTCCACCGCAAAAGGGGGGTGTACCCACCCTACACTCCCCTGGATACGCCACTGACCCCAATGCACCCAATACCCAATACCAGTCTGCAATCTACTCCAAACGCATGCACGAAAAAATACGTAATAACGCAGCGCTATTAGAAGTTTTACGTACCTTACGGGCTTTGCACCTGTGGAACATTAGAGGTGTTGTAAAAAGGCTCTTCCTTTCAATCAATTTTTCTGCTAGATTTACGTCAAATTATTGACACGACCAGCACAAAAGTACGCAGGTGCGTTCTATACTAGGTTACGGTATTCATTGTTAGATTTCAGTTTCTCTTCGAAGATCGTTTCTGCTGCCTTCAGAGCAATTGGAAACTTCGTTACAGCAAGGTAACTTTCTTTTTGCTGTAGGTAAATTCAGTCAAAAGCAGTGTCGGATAGGAATAGTAGATTGAAGGTAAAAAATGTTTCAGGATCGGAAGAAAGCTGGGCTTGTGACAACCCTTCAAAACTGGCCGACTGCATTACGAAGCAGTTTTTCAAAGACATTGGCTACACGGGTTCTATGGACGACTACGATCAATTTAACCAGTACATAAAGTCACTGGAAAAGGATGATATGTCCGGTCTAAGAAGCCTTTGTCCGTGCGTGTTTTGCTATCTGTGTGTTGTGTTGTAGACGGAAATTGATTTTCAGTCACGTAGAATCACTTAAAACGTGTGTGAGTGATTGAAGCAACTGCATAACCGTCCCTGGCTTCCAGAAAGCTTTCCCAACTCTAACTCCTACAGATGTTCAAGATTGCGCGTATCTGTTTCGATACTATGGTGTGACTTGTCAAGGCAGCAATGTTGATGTTGCTATCGCGCAAACGAAGTGCATTGATGCGTTGGCGGAAGGAAAGCAGGGCGAGGCCGATCTTCTGAAGTGGACGGACCCAACCCCCACGGATTGCTCGTAAATTGGCCCTATTCCCCTTTAATGAGCTGTTGTTGTTGCTTCTTGAAAAAGCATCTTGGGCTATAAAGCATGTACATTCGAGTCATGTAATCATGGCGTAGTCAGGAAAACGGGTGTAAATATTTAACTAGTCTGGCTGACCAAAGTAGCCTATATATGGTACCGGCACCTTATATGGTACCGGTACTTTACATGGTACCACCACCACAGGCCACGAACGTGGGGTACCATACATGGTACCAGTACCCTAGGTACCGGCACCATAAACAGCGTTAAGTGCCTGACTGTAATATATGATTTCTTCTCATTTAGCCAGATTTCGACCTTCTAACGCTATACCACCACTACAACACCTATAATATGCACTTGGATAATTATACGAGTTCTATTTTCAGGACTGAAGCCAAAACGACACGATGCGTTGGTGAAGTTGTGAAGAAAGCGTGTGGTGCTGCTGCTGGAACGTTTTCCTGCCAAACGTACAAAACACTCTATGAAGTGCAGCAGCAGTTCCACAGTTGCACCGTCGATTGTCAGTACAGCAAGAGCGGCACGACTGTCTTATCCGTCTTCACTATCTGCTTTGCTCTTCTGATGAGCGTATTTTGACACAAAATTAACTCTTCTCACACAACCATATCTGTGTACCTCCTCTGTTGTACCCCAGGTGTCGAGACTGCACTAAATAAAAGAAAAGCTGTTTCAACTTTGTTTTACTGCCAACTTAAATGCCACCTCGCTGATACTGTTATTTTAATATATTAATATTAAAATAAAACTATTATTAATAGTGCCATTTTAATAGTATTAAATCTATATTAATATTAAAATAGAGGGCCTACTATTATATTAAATTAAATTAAAAATACAAAGAGGGGGTGAATATTAAAATTTATTTTTAATAGTATTTTAATAGCATTTTAATAGTTTGACCTTGTTTGACAATGAAGGAGTTGCCTACAATACTAGAATTTAAATCAGAACTTTACCTCAGAAAATGATAAAAATTGAATGTGTCTGACAGGACAGCCCTCTGAATGTCGAATCTTGGAAACTGTGGAACTTTTCAAAGTAATAGGCATGAATGACAAAACGACCTTAATCTACTCAATAACCTATGTAACAGTCTTTTCCTGTCAAAATGTCTCTATAACTGTGCATCAATATTTTCTTTCAAATTTTAATGCCTAGGTTCTGTTCGAATGCAATTTCGAATGTCTTAACAAGTCATGTGCGGAAGGGGGATGGGGTTGGTGGGTCTGGCGCCGGCCGGGGGGTCTGAGCCCAAATTTTGGGGGGGGGGGGTTGGGCACTAAAAACGCTCAAAAATCACAAAAAAATAATAATTTTTCGGCTAAAAAGATCAAGAATCGCTAATTTGGGCTGAAATACAGCTAAAAAGTGCTGTTTTACAGGCGATTTTGGCAATTTTTGTGTCTGAAATTGCAGAAATCGCAAAAAACTGCTCAAAAAATTACTTGCCAGACAAATCGGAATGGGGGTCGGAAAGGTCGTCTCGAGGGAGGGGTCCCCATCTGGGGGGTCTGGCCTAACTCGAGTACGGGGCAGACCCCCAGACTCCTCTGTTACATGTATGCTTAAAACCATGTTCAGACAAAGTCATTTTAAAAAGAATGGTCATGAATTTACATAGAAAAATGCTTCTAAGTTGGATCTTTGATTAAATTTTCAACTTACACTAGCAAAAGATGTTGTTTCACCAATTCACTAAAGTGTGTCCAAAACTTTTTAAGATCATTTTAGAATCTACTATTAAAATGCTATTAAAATACTATTAAAATTGTTATTTAATAGTATTAATATTAAATCTAAATTAAAACTAACAGGGGACTATTATATTAATATTAAATTAAAATTAAAATCGGCTAGTTCTATTATATTAATATTAAATTAAAATAAAATTTCACTATTAAAACAACAGTACTCGCTGATACCCTAATTCTAAGCTGCGCTTGGCTTCTGTTCTGCAGACAAGAAGTGCCACGCGGTGTGTGTGTAGACGCTCGGCCGATGAAGCTGAATAAAAATTGCACACGGTGCGCGCTTATATGGTGTCGGTACCATAAACGGCGTTAAGAGCCAATGCACGTAAAAATGGTAAAATCATGTAAAGTAGCTATGTCAGGGATTTGGACCAAGTGGTGTTTTTTAGTTAGTATAAGAGTAGAAACGACCACGTGCGAGATGGTTTTTGCATATTCCTCCATACAGCAGAGTTATGACATTTTTTGTGATTTTTGCTCCAAAAATCGTTTTTTGCCCATAACTTTCTAACCAGTGGTCCAAATTTAACCGCGAATACATCAAAAGATGTGTCTTTCTGTGTAGAATCTTCTGATAAAATCTCAACTCCATTGCTTTTTCCCTTCTCGAATTATTCGCGAAAAATCGGTCGAAAAGACCCCAACTTTGAGGTCATTGTTCTCGCTTGGAGGTGCCTACCTAGAGGCGTCATCTGGTGGACCTAATAGAGCAACACCTGTACTATAAGAATATAAAAAAATTATCGTGGGCATTTTTGATTTGCGCGAAAAAATTGAGCTCAAAGTTTCGAAAAGTGCCAAAATTGAGCATTGGTTTCCTCGCATTTTCGCGTTAATCAAAGCATACATAGCGCTTCTGGGAGCGTCTGAGAGTTTGAAATACAGTCGTTCAGTAAGAATTGAATCCAGTGCGTTGCTATTGTGCAGTAAATGCTTCTTTTTTTGGAAGAACTGGTCAGACAGGTTCCTTTGGCTTGACAAGGTGAAGCTTGAGTTCTAACACGATGCAGTACGCTAATTGTTGCTAAACTTCCTACGCGAATATTTTGACTTATTGCTTTGTGCAAGATTTTAGCCAAGATCCAATCATAGTACGTAAATTACCAGTTGTGTTCTGTTAGTGATCGCTTTATAAAGTTGATCCTGGCACCGACCAACGAATGGGTTAGCTCAGTTTCTTTTCAGTGTGCTTTTTGTGTACAGCACGCTTTTTACTTTGCGGCATGTAGTCGCCATCTAATAGCCCAAACGCCGTGGTGGCCATCGGTGTGTATGTAGTTCTCTGGTTGGGTCCAACGTACTATGGCTCAATTTAGAGCTATTGACCCAATTTATCCCACAGTCGTCTTTTTTCCCAGATGCCGTGGACAAAGTTGTTTATATACTAGGCACAGGGTTGTGCCTTGCCTTAGCTGCCATCTGTTTGGTACCCGCTACCACAACCACGCCCATAACTTGCAGAGCGCCTGCTGAATATTCAGATTTACTTTCTTCAACACTTACAAATTAACTGGTCATAATTTTATCGACTTTTTCGGTTTGATTTTCTAGGGAACTGGATAGACTTTCAGGACCTTGATAGATCCAATTTGGCCAGTTTGGAACGAAAGTTTGAGACCGACAGTGATTTTACAATATCGGATGAAAGGCTGTTTCACAAGGCTGTTTGTTAATAACCCGACAGAAGTTTTTGCGCAGCTGAAGACGTGTGTACGTGTGTGCGTTAGGAGGGGCCGTGCAAAAATTACGTAATCGCATGAGTGGGCGTGCAGTTCGTCAAATCATTAGAACTTATTCAAATCGCAGTACTTATTACGGTGGGGGAGGGTTTGGCAATTTTTATACGAAATTTTAGGTTGCATCTTTAAAAAGAGCAAAAACCATCAAAGTGACCATAATTTTTATTGTTTTTTATCTACAGTACAGGTACGTGTAAATAGTCTTGCTTTAAAGACATCAGCTTACATTTTCTCAATTTAACTTTGATAAACACGTTTAGATTTGATTCAACTCCAAATTTCGAAATTTTGGGAGGGGGTAGGGTAGCCAAAATCATTACGTAATTTCAGGTTAGGGGTCGGCTAATTATTACGCCCATTACTGGCGGAGCGGAGGTCCGAAGACGGCCAAAAATGCAATTTCGTAATTATTGCACACTCCCTTACAATTTTTTTGGTTGTGACCTATAGTACTTCATCACTGTGAATTCAATATATGTACGTTTGCGTAGGAGTCTGTGCCATTCAGATAGCTTTTTCCATTCAGCTGACCTGTTGACGTCAGATGCGTACTTAATATCTGAACCACATGAAATATGCTTGTCTGAAACCAGACAGACGTGGTGGTGCTCCGTTTCCTTAAAAATAAATATAATTTATTAATACATACTGAAATATCAAATTTGTTTTATGGCTACAAGCAATACAATGTGAAGCAAGCTTCCTTCTATTTATGCATATCAAGAGTAAACAGTCAAAAAGTCAAATTTAAACCCCACTATATTATACTTCAAGAACACTAATAGTTTTAGGTACCAGCAAATTGAGCCGCCAAATGTGCTCAACACTAAGAGCACCGCTACGTCCTGCTGCCGGTCTTTCCCATGAACACTGCGCTCAGTTTAAAGCACGGATTAGTTGCTTAGTCACTGCAACTAGCCGTAAACAGCTTAAAAAACATAACATATCTGCTTACATAGTGACAAAACGTAGATACACTCTATAGAAAGTGTTGACACTTTTCGAAACTTTGAGCTCAATTTTTTCGCGCAAATCAAAAATGCCCATGATAATTTTTTTACATTATTATAGTACAGGTGTTGCTCTATTAGGTCCACCAGATGACGCCTCTAGGTAGGCACCTCCAAGCGAGAACAATGACCTCAAAGTTGGGGTCTTTTTGACCGATTTTTCGCGAATAATTCGAAAGCGGAAAAAGCAATGGAGTTGAGATTTTATCAGAAGATTCTACAAAGAAAGACACATCTTTTGATGTATTCGCGGTTAAACTTGGACCACTGGTTAGAAAGTTATGGGCAAAAAACGATTTTTGGAGAAAAATTCACAAAAAATGTCATAATTCTGCTGTATGGAGGAATATGCAAAAACCGTCTCGCACGTGGTCGTTTCTACTCTTATACTAACTAAAAAACACCACTTGGTCCAAATCCCTGACATAGCTACTTTACATGTCTTCCAGGCGTTTTACCCTTTTTACGTGCATTGGCTCTTAAGTGCCTGACTGTAAAATATGTGCACTGATACCATATGTAGGGACCGGCAACGGCGGCCAATTTTGCGACGCGCCGCGTGCCTAATTTTCTTCGCGCGTTTTCACCACATTGGTGTCGCGAGGGTCAAAATCATCTTTTTTTAAAAAATGCGGCTAGAAAAGCGCGTTCTTTTTTTATGGTTATTTGTTTTGATTATTTTAACATAACTATTCACCCAAATCGCCTTGGTATACGCTAAGCTGCGGTTGTTTTTGGCTAAAATAAGCGGAAAAACAGCGTCAGTGTAAAAAAAAGTTTATGATCTCAAAAGGTGCGCCCGACGGTATTAAAGAGGCATTGATCATCTTTTGTTTGAGCCATTTTTTTTCGGCATCGATGCAGCCAAAGATCCCGGAAATCAGATTGAAATTTTACATGGTTAAGCATAGGCAGAATCGGTATTTTTTCAGAAAACGAAAGTTTGCTCTTAAACAAAGAACAAATAAAAAAGGTGCGCCCGCTTAAATTTTAGTTTAGGTGTTGCTCTTACTAAAATCACTCAGATTTGGTGTCCTAGGTTCGTCAAAGATCCCGGAAATTGGGTTAAAGTTGATGAGGTCGTTAAAATTAGGGGGTAATGAATACGAACGTATTGGGGATCCTGAGCAGCCCAAAGCCAATGGTTTTTATTTTGCTTCTTTACAATCCTTTAGTAGTTTTGCGTCTCTGATAATCAATATAAGGTGAATCCTGCTCAGGCTTAACGTGTGTAGTCAATAAATATGGTACAAAAGCGGGAAAAACATGTAATCGCTTATTCGAGTTAACTTCATATAATTCGTTTTCATTTATATGTCAATGGAATTCCTTCAAATTTTCAGCGTTTACTCATAAGTATGATAGATATGTTTTGCCCAAATTTGAGTTGCATATTCCAAGGCACGGAAGGTAGTCCAGGAACGAACGAAAGTCGGATAGGGTTGGTGTAGCTGGGAGGGGGGAATCAGGGAAGGTCAGAAATGGACCAGATATTAATTAATTAACTTTCTTATGACTATACGACTCCGGAACGTGCCATATACTGATGCATACCCCTAGGGGTATTTTTATATTTGGAAAACAAGCCCTCAGGAGCGTGTCCTGTACTGATCGTGTCTGGGGTATTTTTATATTTGGAAAACAGGCCCTCCGGGAGCGTGCCTATACTGATGCGTCCCACTAGGGGTATTTTTATATTTGGAAAACAGGCCTCCAGAACGTGCCCTATAGTGATGAATACCCCTAGGGGTGTTTTTATATTTCGAAAACAAGCCCTCCGGAGCGTGCCTATACTGATGCGTCCCTCTAGGGGTATTTTTATATTTGGAAAACAGGCATACATGGAAAAATCCGGAGGGGGTATGGAAACCTCGGGGGAGGGGGGGAGATCCAAAAAAGGCCGAAAAACGCCTATTTTGCCTTAAATAAGCGAAAATTTTCTCCATCTGGGAGGGGGGTGGGGAGGGGGGTATGGCCGGCCGAGGGGGTATTGGCCGGCGAGGGGGTACACCCCTCACCCCCGGTCCCTGTATGAAAACAGGCCCTCCGGAGCCTGCCTATACTGATGCGTCTCTGGGGGTACTTATATATTTGGCAAAACAGGCCCCCGGGGCTTGCCCTTTGTTGATGTAGTGATCATTAGACTCGCCAGGCGAAGGGCTTTAAAATGATATACAACACGACCATTTTGGGCGATTTTGGAATTTTTCCAAAAATAATCGATAATCGATATTTATCGATAAATCATGTTAATTTATAATTAATTATGATCATTAAAAACATTAATTTTTGTTTGGGATCGGTTCCTGATTCCCCCCGCGCTACACCTGATCCGGAATTTCTCACCAAAGTACAAATCGGAGGAAGTAGGGGGGGCCAATCGGGGGGGTCTGGAATATTTAGGATGGGGGGGCAGACCACCTGTTACATGTATTTAGGGAACGACCGGAAGCGGATTTTTGGGTCCGATCGGAATCGGAATCGGCATCGGAACTCAAGTACAGTTCCGAATAGGAATTTTTCGGAATCGGAACTTTTTTGAAAATCAGCTCAAAATTTTGGAATAACCTGTTTTTGGCAAAGAAACAGTGTTTCCGCAACCATCCTTTACAATTCCATGCAAACATCCAGTACAAATCACCATGTCAAACGATAACAATGCATTAAAATCGCCAACCATCAAGAGGTAAAATTCAAAGCGCGAAAATTATACTTTAAAAACAACAATTTTTCAACGTTTTCAGCAGGGTTGTGAGGTGGGAAAAAAACACCGGAAAAAAACTGTTTTTTTCCGGAAAAAAACCGGTTTTTTTCCTAAGGGTCGGAAAAAAACATAAATCGCGGAAAAAAACTCAAGCTAAAAATAGCTAATTTACGTCATTTTTCGTTTAAAAAATGGACTTTTGCTATGTATAATGGGCCATACTGACTCAAAACTGTTAGAAAAACAACAAAAAAGACCAAATTTGGCATGAAAAAACAAAAATGCAAACTGCTGTAAGAAAATTTGCATATAGCGTTGTTTATGGAACCTGTCAGGCACTGTTTCATGCCTGTTTCGTGATTTATATCAATGTAACACGTGTATTTCTGGTCTAACAAGACTGAGGAAGGCGCTAGAAAGCGTTAGGAATCATAAAACCAGCCTAGGATACTCAGAACTTGGGCTGGAGTTTTTTCCGCGATTTAGGAAAAAAACCGGAAAAAAACCGGAAAAAAACTGGAAAAAAACAGGCCGAGGTTTTTTTCGGAAAAATATACAACCCTGGTTTTCAGTAGACTGCGAACTGGTATTGAGTATTGAGTGTATTATTGTGGTGTTTTCCAGGTATTGGTATTGGGTATTGGGTTTTTTATGCCCCAATACCCAATACTAATTAGGACTTATTAAAATCGCTGTTGAATTGAAAAACTGACCTGAACAAAATCGGAAAGATTGACCGTTGATTACAGTAGGTATAGAAGGCCGTTTTTGCGTTAATAAACTAAAGGTTAAGAATGTCTTATACTGTCCGCCCGCTTTTCTAGTACACCAGTAATTAGTGCAATTTCTCTGTTCTTATCTAAGGTAAACGTTTGTGATTCAATTGAAATTTGTCATTTTAGTGATACAGAATGTATTAGTATTGTACCCAGGGGTTGCCGGTCTGGTACACCCCTTTCCGGTGTAGTAAGAAGAAAAACTCCGCCGAAAATAAGAAACACTGTAATACAGTAGCTCATGTACGGACTAAAACTGTTAATTTCTGCTATTTTACCCACCAAAACGGCTTCTAAATGCTTTCTTAAAGGCTAATTTTTTCAAAATATCTCGCGCTAGTTGGACAATGGCCCAACCAAGCCTCTTCGAAATTTTAATCCCTGTGAAAAAATTCTGTGTACACCACTGGAATGTGCATTTTCACTGAAATGCAATTTTTGGCTCAGTTACGCAAGTATTGGATATTGGGGTATTGGGTTTTCAGGTATTGTTCGCACTCTAGTTTTCTGGCTTCAAGTGACTTCTGTCACCTTCCGAAATGTGTTTTGAAACTTTAAACGTCCATTCACTGGCTTTGATCAAAATCTTTGAGGCGTTTGAAGACTGCTGAGTGCTTCAGACTCAGGTGCTTCCACAACGGAGTAGTGCTAACTTTTATTTTTTTACTTAGTGGGATTACAGTAGGTTATGGATTACTAAACTACGCAGATTGTCAATTGCGCAGCAAAGAAGACACGCAATAGTATGCAAGAAATGGTGTTTCATTTCCTAAAAATTTAGCAAAAGTTCCGAAAAATTCCGAGACCTCTGAGTTCGGAATCGGAATCGGAATTCCGGTCGTTCCCTACATGTATTGTAGCAGCTCATCCTTGTCTGAAACTGTAAGTGTAGTGTCTGAAACTGTAAAAAAGTTGTGCTAGAAACATGGGAGAGGGAGAGTGAAAAAGATCGTTTTGGTGGGGGTGCTCCCCTATCGGGGGGGGGGGGGGGGGCGTTTGGCCCAAGTCGGTGGGAGGGGAGCAGAACCGCAGCCCCGCTGGTACATGTATAAATGTACCTGGAAACCACAGGAATACCAGTTCACACTCTACTATTCAGTTCTAGTTGTTCGAGCTGCCAAGGTGTTTGTTCGGTATATAAAGGTAGTAGACGCAGTCCTACAGTCTTGGTATATAAAAATGTAAAAGAAAATCGCATTGCGATTAGAATGACACCGGTCCCATCAAAATCGGCGCAGGGGTTTACGAGTGACAGTCTGATAAAGTACATCGGTCATATCGGTATGCACGCTGCGGTGCGGTCAACTTTCTAGGAAGAAAAGGTGGCACGCTGGGTGACGCAGTTAAACGGTCATAACTCGCTTATTATCCAACCAATTCCGTTCCGGTTTGTTTTGTTAGACTGCATAAAGTGTGCTCTTTTCAATTCTGAAGCCGAATTTCGCCTAGGAGCATTTTGAATTTTCGCGTGCCGGTCCCTACCATATGTGTTGATATTTCCCTGACTGTCTAAGGTACGCTTACTGACTCTGCAAAATTGATAGCTATCGTTCGAAAGATGATCGAGAAACGTTCTTTTTTCGATATTTTCATAGCGATGATAACCGTTTGAAGCAAGCTAAAGTCCTGGGTTTGAACCCCAAACTTACTAACTGTGCTTATTATGTAGCTAGGGCAGTTGCCCACCTGTCTGCACATGCGCGCTTATGTACATCTTACCATATGAATTGGAATGTTTTCTATGTCGGGTTCCGTGGGGAAATTGGCCGGCAAATCGATGAAATACGGCGATATGACGAGAGCGCGCAATCTGAGGTAGCACGCAGTAATTAGTTGTTTGCGTGCTGGTGTGTAAAAATAATCTAGAAGTCAAAGGCGGTTGCTTGATACCACATTCGATCATCTTTACTTTATTAAATATATACAATTTCGGAGCCCACCGATTTGTACCGGAGA
Source organism: Sabatieria punctata (assembly GCA_030248155.1). NCBI lineage: Eukaryota > Metazoa > Nematoda > Chromadorea > Araeolaimida > Comesomatidae > Sabatieria > Sabatieria punctata. The sequence continues at coordinate 33,452 of JASANB010003638.1, forward strand.
GTGCTGCATAGGGTACCCCTCCAGATAGCGTACCCGGGGTACACTAACTGGCACTTAGTGCTGGATTGTGTACCCGGGGTACACTATTTGGAGACAGATTTTATGTCATGGGTGTCCAAAATTTCCAACATTACGGTAGGTTTAAAGCAGGTCTACGCATATTTTTGCGAATTTTCAATCGTTTTTACTTATACAAACCTCACAAGAATGGAAACTTTGACCAACCACTCTCATTTTCATGGCAGAAACAGTAATCTCGATTGGAAAATTGCATTTTTGCTCAGAAATCGTGAAAACAAGCAGTTTAACGTGATTTGGCTAAGTGCCAGTTAGTGTACCGGGTACACTATCTGGATCTGATTTTTGTTGAGGAAAATGCTAAGTGCTGGTTAGTGTACCCGGGTACCCAATGCAGCACTCTCCGGTAACATCTGACTACAGGCAGAAAAATGCGTAATCTAGGGGTAGAACTTGAACATAGCATGCAGTAATAAGTTATTGGTGTGTAATAATAATCAGGAGATAAAAAGCAGTCGTTCGATACCAGATTTGATTGTGAGTTTACAAAATTTACAATCCAAGTACTCAAGCCAGAACCAGATTGATTCCTCCCCTGCCATTCCACCTTCCGGCACGCTTATAAAAAACTACCCCGGCCGCCTAACACCGATTTCTTTGAATTAAGCTTATGTCTAGTTGAGGAAAAGCAAGTTTAGTAAAGGTAAGTTGGAGGGGTGAAAGCGCCGAGAATCGAGGGTTCGAATATCTGATCGTCGCAAAAATCAAATAGGCGCAAATATACTTTCTACTTTTTTACTTTTCGACGCAAATCAATTTATCGCGAGCCAGATCCTTTCACCCTCCTGCCTGTTACATCAACTACCCTAACTTTTTGGTTCGCTTTTTTATTAGTAACTTGGAGCTTTTGTTCAACCAGTGGCAGAACCAAGAGAAACTTAATTTATGGCATGACATGGCAGTTAGTAGTTTACGCACCGTTCGCATCAGCAGCGACCCCAATTGGGCGCCGATCTTTCGGAGTTGTGAATTTGCTTAGACCGATCAGAGAACTGTTCTATTTCAGCTTGCATTAACAAATTTCGCCTTTTTTCTGGAAAAGTACCAGGGTGCATTGAATATTTTAACGAAAAAGCATCAGTAAAGGAAACAGAATGTGCAGAACAGAAACGGAAATTGTCACCATCATCTCCAAGGAGCACGCACTCCAGGATAATGTACGCCCAATGGCTACAAATCGAAACTACATGTAATGTACGTTAAACCAATTAAAATTATGGCCACTTCAGTGATTTCAGCACTTTTAAAAAATTACGTAATTAAGTCGCCAACCCCCTCCCCAACCGTAATGATTAGTAGTCATTTGGCGAACCTCCCGCCCCATGCCATTACATAATTTTAATACATGCCCCAAAAGATTCGGTGTTAGTTAGAGCAGCTTTCTGGTCATTTAGTGCTGTTGCTTTTTCTGTGATGCTTGCATGGTATTAGCTTCTTTCTGTTAGTCTGCCCATGATGTGAGCTTTCGAACGCTGGATAACATGTATCTCAGCTAACTCGGCCTCTGAGAAACGCCCATTTGCGTTAGGAGTGTTTTCGAGTTTTACTATGGAAAATGGCCCCATCAGAGAGAACCATGGATGGCCATTGCTGGCTACCCAGAGGGAGTTGGGCGGAACTGTTTTAGGGTTTTACTTTGGGGCCATAGGCATGTCCAACGCACGCCATGCCGGCCGATTCCGCCGACCCCCCACTTAACATGTCTGCCTGATGGCTGCCTGATTTAGGTTGGCAATGACAATTAACAACAACCCTCCCCTTTTGTTGTCAGTGAGTGCTAGACAGCGCCGGCTTGGTCCCTATTTATCTACTTGTCATTGCTGACTTTGACGGCCTTGGTTGGGCTTTGTGTCAACTACTTCCCATCGCCTGGACAGGTTTCGAACCCACAAACACACCGCTTCCACGGGTGCCGGGGGGCCGCTGTGACACACGGGATTATTTACGATTTTTTCTTTTTAAGTTGTAAAGAAGCTGATTTTCCAAGTACTTTTCCACCAAAACGCGCAATTTGTTAATGCAAGCTGAAATAGACCGGTTCTCTGATCGATCTAAGCAAATTCACCACTCCAAAAGATCGGCGCCCAATTGGGGTCGCTGCTGATGCGAACGGTGCGTAAACTACTAACTGTCGCATGACATAGATCAGAGATTCAAACCTTTGGATTTCCGGTTCCGTCCTTGGTTTGAGTTTAAGACCATGGTGGCGTTCTTTTGGCTGAGTCTGCCTTGCCTCTTTTACTTTCAGTGAATCACGGATTATGCAACTTTATGCCATTTTTGTAAGCTACTAAAACTAAAAACTACTAAACCCAACCTGAAAGAAAAAAGCCTCGTAGGATAAGCCTAAGCCTTTGTGGTAGCCTGAGCCTAAGCTTTAATACAAAGTCTACCTAAGTAGAATAAATTACCGAGCTGCCCTTTGTCAGAAATCTACGCTTTACACGGAGGAAACTCTAAATATTTAACACTCAACTCAAAATGTTTTGATCAATTTTTTAACTTTTCTGCTTTTGTTTGATTTGTAACTGGGCAAAAGTCTGTAGTTGTGCGTAGTGAAAAAATCTACAAGTCAGTGTTAATAGCTGGAGGGAGAGTAACGCCAGAATATCGTCGTGTTCAAAAGATAACAATAGTAGGCTTGTATTTGTATAATCCAGTCCCAGTGTCAAAAACTAGAGGAACTTATAAACCGTTTGTGCCATCGTTGGAAAGCTACATAAATTGCAGGGTACACTCCTTTGCTTTAAGAACGTTGAAAACATGGAATTCTCTTCCAGATGAGGTCACCATAGCACAAAACCTTGCTTCTTTTACTCGAGAACTAAGAAAACTAAACTTTGACCAGTACCTAAAGTTTGTGTAATTTCTAACGTTTTACTAATGTCTGTTTAAGGCGGTGTAAAGCCCTTGTGGCTGTCCACTGGCCTTTCGCCTTCATATGCCGTCGTTTTACACTGTAACCGCGTTTTATGTCATTTGCTAACTCTTATTTTTATTTTGTGTTGGCGATAAAAGTGGTAACTATTTGAATATGCCGCGTACAGTAAGTAGTCTAAGATGCTCATGCGACAATGCGCCGGGATTTCGGGCGGGCACAAATCGCCTCCCCAAGAAGTTGGAAAGTTGGAAAATGGAAAATCTAAAAAATGGAAAATGCTTCCCCACAATTTGGAAATTAGGAAAACATGCACGAGAAGAACAACCATCACCAAAAAATTTGCATATCGGTGACGCCGGCAATTCGGAAACGTTCTCCGAACGTGAATCCTCCTTCCGTTGCACCATCTATAAAGAATTGTTGGAAGTCGAGTCTGGATGTGCTTAAGACGCAATTTCTGAGAGGATTCAATGTCTCATAAGGGAACCTCCCTACTTTGGACAGGGTCACATCACGGATTTCGATATTTCTATGATAGTTCAGTAGTAATTGATGAAAAACCATGATGCGCCAAGTATCAGCCCGATCGGCCCACATGGTCCTGCTGACCACTTCCTTGAAGTGACCGGTCCAGAGCGAAATTTGCAAATTTGGGTCCCTTCATTCAAGTCATTGTATCTTGCCGACAGCTAGAGTTACAGTGACCGCGAGCCCACCAAACGATCGAGAACGATCCGAGGATTACGAATATCACAGTTAAAAAGCGGTATCTAGCTCCGTGCCGCAATTTAGGGTAAAAAACGCGGTTCAACACTGAATTTTTACCATACCCGGTGACACGTTTGACCAAATTTAAGTACATTAGAATGATGGGCCAGAAGCAGATTTTGTATATAATATAGCACAGTAAATGCGCAACATACATGCAAAAAATCAGCAAAATCGACGCGCCACATAGGGTCGAAATCGGCCCTTAAAGTCTCGGCGATAAATTTTTTTCACTCAATGTCAACAAAAATTATCCTTCTAGATCAATTTTTTTTGTAGAATGTGAATATTGAACTGTTTTTATGAAATTTTCACATTGAAGCCCAATAACATTGAAAACGGTCAGTATTGTGCGGCTCTACTGTGTACAATGCATGTTATGGAATGCATATAATAAACCAATCTGCGTGCATATCATTGTGCACATTTAACAAATGAATGTCTTGTTTATTGCATAATTCCTTCATTTCTCCTGTTTTTAGTCAATTTTCCTCCCCACCTCTGCCGCAAAGGGGGGTGTACCCACCCTACACCCCCTGGATACGCCACTGTTTAGACTCTGTTTTCATTTGGAGGTTGATATGGTGCATTTAGATGCATACGGTGATATTGGGCTTTGGGCAACGTTCATTTCTGTTCACCTTTCTCAGCTAGCAAGTTTAAGAGTCCGTCTCTGGTCAGATCACGTTTTGGCCCTTTGCCCTATTCAGACCCAAAATTTAAACTTTGAGCTAGAGAGCTCTAAGTTGGCACACTAATACATACTTATGAGTTATCTTTCAGCTGCAAAGGATTAGTGGATCTGACCCTCCTGTCCTGAGATATAGCCTTCCGAAAATCGGTCTGCTTAACTATGGGACCAAAATTTCAAACTCCAATTTCTCGCTTCATACTCGGAATTCCGACCTAAAAATTGGGGGTTTTAGAGTACTTTTAGACTGCTTTAAAAAGCTTTTGTCAAATTTTCGTTTTCAGAAAAAAAATTTTTTTCGCCCCCTTTGCGCGCCCTAGCTCGTCTAGAACCCCCCAAGCCCGTTTTTTTTATTTCAGAAGAATGTTGCGCTATCAATTACCTACCGTTTGGTGTAAAGCATTGTTTGCCCAGACCCGTGGAGCGTGAGAAAAGTGAGCTCAAACATGTCCCGGGCGCAAAATTTTCGCACTTTTCTCAGGTCGAATATTTCCAAGTCCGGTTTTCAACCTACTAGTACAAATTCGGACTCAAAAATTGGGAGACTTACAGTACTTTTAGACTACTTTAAGAAACTTTTGTCAAATTTTCGTTTTCAGAAAGAAAAATTTTTTTGCCCCCTTTGCGCGCCCCTAGCTTGTCTGGAACTCTCCAACCCCCAACCCCAAATTTTTTTTCTGAAAACGAAAATTTGACAAAAGTTTCTTAAAGTAGTCTAAAAGTACTCTAAGACTCCCAATTTTTGAGTCCGAATTCGTACCAGTAGGTTGAAAACCGGACTTGGAAATATTCGACCTGAGAAAAGTGCGAAAATTTTGCCATTGGGACATGTTTGAGCTCACTTTTCTCACGCTCCACGGGTCTGGGCAAACAATCCTTTACGCCAAACGGTAGGTAATTGATAGCGCAACATTTTTCTGAAATAAAAAAACGGGGTTGGGGGTTCCAGATGAGCTAGGGGCGCGCAAAGGGGGCGAAAAAAATTTTTTTTCTGAAAACGAAAATTTGACAAAAGCTTTTCAAAGCAGTCTAAAAGTACTCTAGAATCCCCAATTTTTAGGTCCGAATTCCGAGTATGAAGCGAGAAATTGGAGTTTGAAATTTTGGTCCCATAGTTAAGCAGACCGATTTTCGGAAGGCTATATCTCAGGACAGGAGGGTCACATCCACTAATCCTTTGCAGCTGAAAGATAACTCATAAGTATGTATTAGTGTGCCAACTTAGAGCTCTCTAGCTCAAAGTTTAAATTTTGGGTCTGAATAGGGCAAAGGGCCAAAACGCGATCTGACCAGAGACGGACTCTTAAACTTGCTAGTTGAGAAAGGTGAACAGAAATGAACGTTGCCCAAAGCCCAATATCACCGTATGCATCTAAATGTACCATATCAACCTCCAAACGAAAACAGAGTCTAAACAGTGGTGTATCCAGGGGTGTAGGGTGGGTACACCCCCCTTTGCGGCAGAGGTGGGGAGGAAAATTGACTAAAAACAGGAGAAATGAAGGAATTATGCAATAAACAAGACATTCATTTGTTAAATGTGCACAATGATATGCACGCAGATTGGTTTATTATATGCATTCCATAACATGCATTGTACACAGTAGAGCCGCACAATACTGACCGTTTTCAATGTTATTGGGCTTCAATGTGAAAATTTCATAAAAACAGTTCAATATTCACATTCTACAAAAAAATTGATCTAGAAGGATAATTTTTGTTGACATTGAGTGAAAAAAATTTATCGCCGAGACTTTAAGGGCCGATTTCGACCCTATGTGGCGCGTCGATTTTGCTGATTTTTTGCATGTATGTTGCGCATTTACTGTGCTATATTATATACAAAATCTGCTTCTGGCCCATCATTCTAATGTACTTAAATTTGGTCAAACGTGTCACCGGGTATGGTAAAAATTCAGTGTTGAACCGCGTTTTTTACCCTAAATTGCGGCACGGAGCTAGATACCGCTTTTTAACTGTGATATTTGTAATCCTCGGATCGTTCTCGATCGTTTGGTGGGCTCACGGTCACTGTAACTCTAGATGTCGGCAAGATACAATGACTTGAATGAAGGGACCCAAATTTGCAAATTTCGCTCTGGACCGGTCACTTCAAGGAGGTGGTCAGCAGGCCCATGTGGGCCGATCGGGCTGATACTTGGCGCATCATGGTTTTTCATCAATTACTACTGAACTATCATAGAAATATCGAAATCCGTGATGTGACCCTGTCCAAAGTAGGGAGCTACATTGAATTCTCTCAGAAATTGCGTCTTAATGCAATCGAAAACTATCGAAATCATAACCTGTGATCGTTGCAATCGCTGCAATATGAAGTTAATCGAATTACGGATGTGCGGCCAGCTATTTCAACCCTTTACGTCGCGTTCGTGGACGGACGTAGTGAAAACAACCGAGCAGGGAGTCCGATTGCGAAATGGGACCCAAGGCAGATTCCGGAAACCAAGGAAAGCAAGGATGTTAGTTCTTTTCTTACTCTTGTGAACTGTTCCTTTCACACAACAAAAATTTGGGAATTTCTTTTAGGCTGTTAGTGGATTGGATTTTCTGTTGTGATACAGTACGTATGTATGTGATGCTCAAACATAAATAACCCGATTTACAGTCATAAACCCGACTCCAATCTATCTTAGCTTAGATTTAGGTTTGTTGTCAGGCCACCGAAGGGCAGTGATGACAAGTAGATAAATGGGTAGCATCGTGGGATGGGAAGGCAAAGGGAGTCTGTGTGCAAGGCCACAGAATAGGAGTTCTTCAGCTTTAGCTTGCCAGGGATGGACGTGCACAAAGTAACATTTTTTACATTTCGACTTATTGAATGAAACAATTTTGCGACTTAGCAATCGTTTCCAGCATGAGCTGTTGCGCTCATTTAGTTAATTTTGCCCTTAGTACTGCTTATTTCTCTTCTCTTATGGTGTAACTTGCGATTTTCCAACTTTCCTACTTTCGGGGAGGCGATTTGTGACATTGGAAAACCCAGAAAACTTGGTGTACCTCTGTGTACCACAGCGTACCGCACGTCCTCACCGTTTCCGTTTTTCTGGGGAGGCGATTTGTATACGCGCCGCCGGATTTGCTCGGATTACTTTAGCGTCGATTCGATATTATTTCCCGAAATTGTTTCGTCAAATCGCATCACCCATCACCCACCAACTTGTTTGTTCGTAGAAACGTCATCTGGTCGGCGGTTAACTCCGTTGGGCGTTCCTACAGTTTACGTACATCAGAGACAGCCTATATCGATTGCTTCCTTGCAAAATATTGATTGCCTATATCGATTAGGGAACTCATGTCACATTATACCCCCTTTAGAAAAGGATTTTTTGGTCGGGCGATACCCGTTCGTTGTTTTGTTCGTTTTTCTTCTGTTGGTCTCAGGTTGCGCAACAATTGCATCAGATTTTTTCTATTATCAAACTAGATAAATTCGTGCGCTGTAGTCATCCAGTCGTCAGCTACCCGAGTCTGCCCGACTTAGGCCAGACGCCCCCGGATGGGGACCCCCGAGACGACCTTTCCAACCCCCTCCGATTTTCTGGCAAGTAATTTTTTGAGCAAATTTTTGCAATTTCAGACACAATTATTGCCAGAATCGCCTGTAAAACAGCACTTTTTTGCTGTATTTCAGCCCAAACTAGCGATTTTTGAGCGTTTTTTAGTACCCAACCTCCTCCAAAAATTTGGGCTCAGAGTCAGACCCCCATGGCCGGTGCCAGACCCCCCAAACCCCCTCCCCCTTCGGCGGATGACCTGTTCACACACCCCTAATTAGAGATGCAAATGGTATCCGGTATTATTTGGTGGCATTTGATATTTTTTATACCATTTGCTTCCCTGCCCCTAATAATTACCTCGCACTTGGACGCGATGCTAAATAGGGCAGTATTATTGTTTAACTGTTGTGAAGACGTTTGCTTTAGATCCTTACAGTCAATTGGCTGCAACAGCCAGCTGTGAACTTGTTCTGCGCATCCAGTTGGTCTTGTGTTTTTGTGTAAAACTCGATTCCTACCTGTTCAGTTGGTCATGTCGAAAGCCGGAAACGTTCAGTCGGACACTGACCCCAGCGCCGTCACCGTGCTCAGGAAGAAAGGTCCCCCTCAGAAAACGCTCAGAAGTGCCGCTGTACGTTGGATTCAACTTTGCATTGCAACTAAGGTTTTGCCTGCCTGCCTAGCTAGGTTGGTGGTGCAAAGGTTTTGCAAGGCCCAGAGAAGGTCTCCAACATTTCAAAAATCTCCAAACCGTCTTAAAACGCGTATTTAGCACGTCAGGCTAACAGTTGCATTTATAGCAGCCAGATGAGAGAGCTAAAATCAAGCAAAAATGACAATATTGCTTCCAAAAATACCGAACGTAAGTATCGATATGAGGAAACGCCAAATTCGATTACTAAAAGCCATTTAAGCTGATTTTAAGCGAAAAATTAACGATTTCTGAGCCAGTTAGTTAGTACTTGAGCTGCTATTAATACTTTGATTTTCGGGTAGAGCGGTCCCTAAACTGTCTCGGATAGGGGTTGACGTATCTAGCTTGGGGGGTAGTCCCAGGACCACTCTGGTCTCGTACCATACATCGGCCGGGGGGTCTGTGGTTTGTCTACCCCAACTGACCCCACTCAATCACCAACCCCGTTTTTGTTCCTGACCCCACCCGCCAAAATGGCCGCGACCCCAAAAATCGGCAGGCACACCAGCAAATTTTCTGATTTTTGCTACCCCAAACCCATTTTTCCGGCCCATGTATGTCTGGTACATTTATGGTTGAGGGTATGGTGAAACAAAGTCTGATTAAGGTCCTAATTTTTTCGTTAAAGTAAGCTATTCTTAACTCATTTAGATCTAATTTAAGAGTCAGTCTCTGATTTGATCGACTCTCCGCCCTTATCCCTATGTCAAGTTGAAAATCGAACTTTTGCGTAGAGACCTGTGCGTTGGTGTATTAAGAGGCATTCATGAGTTATGTTAAACCTGCAAAGGGTTTATGGATTTGACGCTCCATTCCCGAGATACAAGCCGCCAAAAATCGGCCCGCTTAACTATGGGACCAAAATTCTCAACTCGAATTTCTTTCGTACCAATAAGAGTTGGGACTAAAAAATTGGGGATTTTAGGTAACGTTTTGAGTAGTTTAAGAATTTTTGGTCCAAAATTATTTTTGAGTAAAAAAATTTTTTGCGACCACTTTGGCCGGCCCTAGCTCGTCTGGAACCCCCCCTACACAGTTTTTTTATTTCAGAATTTTGTAGCGCTATCAATTTGCCAGACTTTGGTGTAAAGCATTTTGGGCTGCGACCCGACATTCGTGAGATATTCGCCTCCGAATGGCCAAAACCGTGCAGAATTTGCTAGTTTTGCAGTACACAAAGCTACGAAGCCGGATTACTTTCATTGTAATAAGAGTTGGGACTAAAAAATTGGGGATTTTAGGTAACTTTTTGAGTAGATTAAGAATTTTTGGTCCAAAATTATTTTTGAGTAAAAAATTTTTTTGCGACCACCTTTGGCCGGCCCTAGCTCGTCTGGAACCCCCCATACACAGTTTTTTTATTTCAGAATTTTGTAGCGCTATCAATTTGCCAGACTTTGGTGTAAAGCATTTTGGGCTGCGACCCAACATTCGTGAGATATTCGCCTCCGAATGGCCAAAACCGTGCAGAATTTGCTAGTTTTGCAGTACACAAAGCTACGATGCCGGATTACTTTCATTGTAATAAGAGTTGGGACTAAAAAATTGGTGATTTTAGGTAACTTTTTGAGTAGATTAAGAATTTTTGGTCCAAAATTATTTTTGAGTAAAAATTTTTTTTGCGACCACCTTTGGCCGGCCCTAGCTCGTCTGGAACCCCCCATACACAGTTTTTTTTATTTCAGAATTTTGTAGCGCTATCAATTTGCCAGACTTTGGTGTAAAGCATTTTGGGCTGCGACCCGACATTCGTGAGATATTCGCCTCCGAATGGCCAAAACCGTGCACAATTTGCTAGTTTTGCAGTATGGTTTTGGCCATTCGGAAGCGAATATCTCACGAATGTCGGGTCGCAGCCCAAAATGCTTTACACCAAAGTCTGGCAAATTGATAGCGCTACAAAATTCTGAAATAAAAAAAACTGTGTAGGGGGGGGGTTCCAGACGAGCTAGGGCCGGCCAAAGGTGGTCGCAAAAAAAATTTTTACTCAAAAATAATTTTGGACCAAAAATTCTTAAACTACTCAAAAAGTTACCTAAAATCCCCAATTTTTTAGTCCCAACTCTTATTACAATGAAAGTAATCCGGCATCGTAGCTTTGTGTACTGCAAAACTAGCAAATTCTGCACGGTTTTGGCCATTCTGAGGCGAATATCTCACGATTGTCGGGTCGCAGCCCAAAATGCTTTACACCAAAGTCTGGCAAATTGATTGCGCTACAAAATTCTGAAATAAAAAAAACTGTGTAGGGGGGGTTCCAGACGAGCTAGGGCCGGCCAAAGGTGGTCGCAAAAAAAATTTTTACTCAAAAATAATTTTGGACCAAAAATTCTTAAACTACTCAAAAAGTTACCTAAAATTCCCAATTTTTTAGTCCCAACTCTTATTGGTACAAAAGAAATTCGAGTTGAGAATTTTGGTCCCATAGTTAAGCGGGCCGATTTTTGGCGGCTTGTATCTCGGGAATGGAGCGTCAAATCCATAAACCCTTTGCAGGTTTAACATAACTCATGAATGCCTATTAGTTACGATAAAAGAAGTTTAAGAGTCAGTCTCTGATTTGATCGACCCTTGGTACGCGAAAGTTCGATTTTCAACTTGACATACCAAGGGTCGATCAAATCAGAGACTGACTCTTAAACTTCTTTTATCGTATTCTCCCAAAAATTTCCTGAAAGGGCTCAGAGCACAAAAAGGCCGATGCCTTCACCGTACATAGGCCGAAAAAATGTGGTTTTTCGTCGAAGGGTTGGTTGGAGGGTATAAAGTTGCTGCTTTCCCCAAAAAGGTCGTTAAAATTTTTAGAGTGGGTTCCGGGGGTAGCGCCGTTCGGCGAGGAGAGGTAAACCATCATGTATGACCTCAGTCCAAGTTTGCCCATGTCTGCTGGGAACTGATAAAGCATTCAACTGTTGTCTACCAGCTTGACTGTTAGTGTTGTGGTTGCCGTTGTAGGAGATCAGCGAGGCGCAGCGTCGAGGACTAACAGTGGAGTCGAATCGTAAGCAGGCGGCCGGCGGCAACAAACAACACGTGGTCACCAAGAGCGTCACTAAGCTGGACCAGGAGACAGAGGAACTGAAACACGACACCCTCGGACTGGACGTCGGTAGACTCATTCAGCAGGGAAGACAGACCAAGGAGTGGACCCAGAAGGACTTGGCTCAGGTACTTTTTGCTCTCTACCTCTTGGCACCTCCGTGTCGTTAGAGTAACCAACGTTTTTAGCAGCAACCTGCCTTTTGCACAGTTATTTTTAAAACAAGACAACATTAATCGGCAGTTCTTGCTACATCCAATTTTTATTGTCAGATAAATTTTGCTAGCTAACAACAAGCAGGCTAGACAGTTGGAAGTTAATCATAGATTAGAACCGAAATGGTGTGGTAGAGCGGCGGTTTGGTAGTCTAAGGAGAGTGTGTTAAGCGTGTAAACGAGAAGCCGTCTGTGATCAACGAGTACGAGAGCGGCAAGGCGGTCCCCAATCAGCAGGTGCTGGGCAAGATCGAGAGAGCGCTGGGCATCAAGCTGAGAGGCAAAGACAAAGGACAACCCCTCGTATCCAAGAAAAAGTGACCCTCTCCCTCCACTCTTTTCAAATTTCTGTTGATACATCCGTTTCAATTGTGCCGCTACGCCTGCTTTCTTCGGTGATCTATCTGTACTGACAGTCGAAAAAAACCGTTTATCAGAGCATTTCTGCTTACACATGCATGCATCGATTGGCCATGAAAATTGGTTTTGAATGATAGAATTCGGATATTTGGCAGTGGGCCTACTGATATGGTGGGTTGAGGAGCCATTATTGGCTGGCCTGGCACAGTAGCTCTGTTGTCCAAACACGCAAACATGCTATTTCTATATGACCCTAGATTTTTCCGGCTTGCGGTTACCAAAGAAAAAGCGAACTGAATTTGCGAACTTGACTGTTGTTACATGCTAACGAGAACTGGTACTTGCTGAGAGCCTGACAGTCAGTGGACTATAGCCACAGCCAGATTTGGTTATTTTTAGCTAGACACAGTCAGGCACTTAACGCCGTTTGTGGTAACGGTGCGGTCCCTAGGCTAGTGAGCGGCACCATATACGGTACCCCACATTCGGCAACTGTGGTGGTACCATACATGGTACCCCTACCTTCGCATTGGTATTGGTACCGGTGCCATATATGGTACCACTCTGTTCAGATTTCGTACCATATATGGTGTCGGTACCATAAACGGCGTTAAGTGCCGGGCTGATACATAGCCAAGTGCCACTGTCTGCCGTGCAGCTATAGATAGCTATTCACTCAGACTTTTGCCATAGCTGATAGGACTATAACTATAACCCCTGAAGGATACAGTCGGTTTTGTCCATGTCTCTGGTTGGAAGACACGTTCAGAAGGAAGTTGTTTTGGAGTTGTTTGTGAGGACAAGTCAGCTAATTACTGCATGTGTAGAGCATGCGGGGGTGAAAGGCTAAATACATGTGGACAGTAGTTAATTGGCTTATACTGGCTAGTACGTAATAATCCTAATGGATGGGAAGTTTCGAGCTCTGATCTTATACCTTTTGCTCGCAGCGCATTCGGTGCGTCAGGAAAAATCTGGAAATGGTGCTTCCAACCGCTGGGCGCTAAAGAGCATACTTCAGTCGGTTTTGCCGCTTCTAAACCAGATGGCAAGAAAAGCCGAGAAAATTGAAGCAGCAATGTCGGTGTGGAAGCAGAGAAATTCGCTTCGGAATTTGTCTTTGACCAAGTGCGGAAGACCGGCACAATTGCGTTTCTTTCTCTGCTACAGCGCTCGCTTGAAAACGCTGCGAAATTCGTATGAACGTTAATGCTTTATTTTAATAAAATTTTACTTGCCGTCCATTGCTCTACTGCACAACTAGATATACATGCGACTTGTACTTTTGAAAGAAAGAGTGGACAAGAATTTTGGCTCCCCACCTTGTTTGAATTTTCTGTCAAATCTACGAAGAAAAAGTACTTATTCATGTGTTTGCGTTAACGGGGTGATGTTGGTACGACGGTTCGGCCGCATTGCAAAAGGCCTAGGCCATTTTACACAGCGTACAGCCTGCCGGTGAGATAGGATAGAGAAAGAAAGAACCAGTAGAGTCTGCCAGCTTGTAGTAAATAGACGAGGCTGTCGGTAAACTTTGTGTACGTACGTACGTATGATACTGACTGCAGTCCAATCGCCTAAGCTGTGACAATGGTTCTCACCGATTCTGAGAGAGCGATTTTGCGATCGCCCGCAGTACTGGAGTCCATGCAATCTACGCTTTGGTCGGAAATCGGATTACCGACACTTCAGCAAAGCAATTTGCTTAGTACGCTCGACATGGAAGTCATTAGAGCACTGGTAACATTTCTCTCTGCTCTTAGTAGATGCGCTTTTGGACAGGGCCGGCCCGAATTTCTTTTAAATGCTAAGATAGAGAGCGTTTCTAAATATTTTCTGTTTTTAAATTCATGATAAACTGTGGGTTTGCAGGGATTTCACTCATACAAGTTGTTAAAAAAAACCGGAATTTACTAGCAGCTTTAGTTTGAGCAGACCTTTAGCTTTCGGTTTCATTTGAAAGAGTGTGCAATAACCGATCGATTGGTTGGTCGGCTGAAAAAAAGTCACGGAATCGGGTACTGAAACAGTGTAAAGTGAGCAACTTCAGTCACTGGTTTTTCATTCTCATTTTCAGTTTTGTAATGTTTTTGTCATGCGTTTACCTCAAATATGGAGTGGTAAGTGTGTGCTAAAGTTTCACACGAAGCTCAGTGTGCCTGCAGTAGCTATCAATCAAGAGTTGAATGCCATACTTGATTGAAGATGATGCGCAAACCACACTTCCAGGCATTCTTTCAACTGACATGGAGTGCCTCTTCGAAAACGCTGTACCAACTGGTGGACTTGGGTTTTACTTAGCGCCTCTTCTTCAAGTATAGCATTCAGCTCTTGAATAATTAGTTACTGGTGGTACACTGAGCTTTGTGTGAAACTTAGCACACACTTACCACTTCGAATTTGAGGCAAAATCATGATAAAAACATTACAAAACTAAAAACCAGAATGACAAAAAACAGTGTACTGAAGTTGCTCACATTACACTGTTACAGTACCCGATTCCGTGGTTTTTTGCTAGACGACCAACCAATCAATCAACCATTGCACACTCTTTCAAACGAAAGCTAAAGGATCCGTCTGCCCAAACTAAAGCTGGAAGTAAATTCCGGTTTTTTAACAACCTGTATGTTTGATAAATTAATGAATCTTCGGAATGCAAAACTTTAAAAAATCAATCATAGGAAACTCCGAGAAAGTTACCTACACTATGAATGCATGTCTAAATTTGGTAAAGGCAGTTTTTTCAGCCGGATCGGTTCAGGCGCTCCATTGAGCTGACTGAAAGGCTCACAAAAAGAGTTGCCAACTTGAACGACCTTTTGACGATTTTGAGAACAAATCCACAACTGAAACACCTGGCCGATAGCATAGAATCGGAAATTAGAAAAGCAAAATTTCGTGCCCCCGGTATAGTAGCTTTATTATTTTGCAACGTATGAATGTGAATGAATGCCTAACGTATGTTTTAGTCAAGCGCCCCAAATTTCCCAAGCAGTCGGAAGTAAAATGCTATGTGTGTCACGGATTTTGCAACAAACTCTGCACAAAGATCCCATCGAACCAGCGGAATTTAGTAGAAAGCGTTCGAAAGCTCTACTACAGTGCCCACGACCTGTTTCTTAATCAAACCGTTTCCCGAGATCTCGACATCGAAACGGTCTGCTCAACGAGCAGCAGTGTTGTTCTGCTAGAACGCGACAGCCATCGGTCATCGCTGAAGCAACTGGCTCTCAAATGGGCTGCCTATAGAATTCCTCAATTCGACTTAGTGCTCTATGCAGATTTAACTCAACTTTTAACTGCTAATGCCACTGCGCTACAAGCGGCAGAGAACTGGATGCTCCAAAATCAACTACTGCCAGCCAAGATTCACTTACAAATGGAACTGTTGGCGTCTGATATGAGCAACGAGCCTCGGAGTCTAACTGCGTCCTCTGACCCTGCTCAACTGAGAACCTTGATTCTGGTCGATCACTTCGACTGGAAACTGCCTGACCGATGCTTGGAAGTGACTGATGTGTTGCGCAGCTTCACTATACCCAAACTGAGATACCAGTTGCTCATTGCGGCGCCAGTTTCAGTGTTGGATCAACTTATCTGTCCTGTTGAAGTGCTAGACTTAAATACATAGAAGTACAGTATGTTTCAATTTGCATATTATTAAAAAACATGTGTAGCGAACAGAATAAATTTCTGCTAGTACAGTAGATTAGATACTGGATTTCTCTGTGGTGCTGTCCACTTAAGGCTGTACCTTTCAGTTATAGGTTAAAGTTTGGTACTTCAAAGAAATGGATCGATTTCTTAAAGTTTTGGTTGGACAGCCAAGGTAACAATCATTACCAAGCCAGGTCTCGGTCGAACTTGTCCTTTACGATGTGTTATTTCACTTTAAGAGTTGAACCGCGTACGTACTGAAGAATTTGATAGTTTTGTGTGAGTGTTTGTAGTGTCAAGTTATCGAGTGGTTGTGTGTGTGTGCGCGCTTGAGAGCGTCCCGGGTCTCGGCACCAAATGAAAAGAAAGTGGAGTCTTTACTAGTAAGTCTGGTACACAACACAACAAACACACACACTCTCAAGCAGTGTTGTGCCTAGCTCAAATTTCTAAAACTCGGTAAGTATTCAGTAAGTAAATCCAGATTTCTTGAAATTCAGTAAGTACGAGTAAGTACTGGGTTTTTCAAAGAAAACCCGGTAAGTACTCAGTAAACAATTCAGTAAACTTGGTAAAACGTTAAAAATTCAGAAATGTGTTACGATTTATCTGAAAATGCTTACCTGATACAGCTTTTAGCTACTAGAATCCTTTTTCAGTGCGATTGATTCGCTTAAGATAATGTAGCTCGATTTTTCGACTTTTTAGAACTTTAATGTTTTGTTTAGCACCATTTCACATTGTTTATAGTGCTAATTAGATGGATGGAAAGCCTTAAAATATGCACACTATACATAGTGACTAGAGGATCTGGCTTTAGATGAAAAGTCTGGCCAAATTGGTAAGTACCAAAGATTTGTTCTAATGTTCGCCATTTCCTTACAGTTCAGACTGATGCAAAAAAGGTCAATCAAAATATTGCTAATAGTTCCTATTCCTACCTACTTCTATTGTCTTCGCGTCTGATTATAGCAATTCTACCGCGCAAACAAATCTTAAGTTGTACAACAAGCAGTGAAAATTGCAAAAAATTGGCAAAGATTGTGTCTTTTCGTCATTAGCCGGTCGATAAATGAAAGAAAAACCGTATATTTTTCTGCACAAATGCGGCGAACTACCTATTGCAGAAGCTTTTACTCAGTAAACAACTCAGTAAATTACCGAGTACCGAGTTTTTTTCTAATCGAGTAATTCAAAATTTTAAACTCAGTATTCAGTAAGTAAAATTAAGAAAAATTTTTACCGGTAAGTAAAAGTACTTACTTTAATTCAAAATAACTAAGTACCGAGTAACTTTTACTCAGTAAATTTACTGGGAACAACACTGCTCTCAAGCGCACACACACAACCACTGGATAACTTGACACTACAAACACTCACAGAAAACTATCAAATTCTTCATCACGTACTGTATATGTCGAAAAGAAACTTTAATTGCTTTAGCCATGGTTTTGTCAGATGAAGAGTTCAAAGTCTTAGACGATGCTGAAACACGAAGACATATCATAGCCCTGTTTACGGAACACAGCACAACTGTGGAGTTTTTCAAGTCGTCCTTGTTGGATTCCAATGATCTAGAGTTCATTGCAAAGAACAAGGTGCTGCAGTTAATCCAAATCATAATTTACAGTGTGATCTGATTTCAGACCAGCGATCTAAAGGCCATTGAATTCATCAGACTGATTAGCAAACGAGCAGATAATATACATGAAATTATTGATTCGTTTTCAAGAGACACTGGCTCTGAGCAACTCATTGCACACTTGAAGCAGTGCTGTGCCAAATTAGGTAACACAAAAAACAAAGCGCAATTGAAGACTGATTTTGCACTCAGGTCTGCCGTGGAATCGCACAGGTGGGCTGTCCAAACAAGACAGAGAACTGTTGCGGCAGCACGTGAAAGACAGTTTAATTGAACATGCTGACGATTGTTTGATTGACACAATATTGATTCAACTATCCACCTCTATAGTCGAAGGCGTCACACCTGTGCTATCGGAGCCCGAAGTTCTCAAAATCCAACAGGAAGTAAATGACAAGTTTCTATTCTTTTCTTTCTACCAAAAAAGAAACTGCTCTTTCAGAGGTCGATAGAAGATAAAATAGAGCGATTATTAGCTTACTATGCAGCTTGGGCCTGCAGTATCGATCCGCTGTTGAAAGTGCTCAGGAACGTTTTACCCGGACCAGCGTGTGATTTGCAACTGGTTCGTCTCAACCTGGCTCAGTCAGCTCAGATCGATCTTCAGCCAGTCATAGAGCACATTCAATCTTTCATGAAGCGCGAATTGAGTCGATTCCGTCCAATTCCCAGTGAAAGCAAGGACAACTGGGCGATGAGAAATTTGCCTGACAACCTGCTTCAGTTGGGACCCAAACATGGACCCAGTCTGACCATTGACGAACTGTGTGAGGAACTGCAAGACTCGCCTGCAGTGATTGTTTGCGGTGACAATGGCAAGGGCAAAACATTGTTCCTGCGGTGGCTGGCTCACTCCTGGGCTGCAAAACGCATCACTACACTGACTGACAACTACGACCTGATGCTGTTCGCCGATCTGGCCGACCTGAGCCGAGAGCAGGTGTCCAGACTAGGAGAAGGGAACGCTTGTCTCGATCTGGCCCTCAAGTGGATGGCAAAAAAGATGTCAGCTTACATGTCAGAAGATGTGCAGGCTGCTATCAAAGATCGCCTGTTGAAAGGTGATCACCCTGAGCGGGTGTTGGTGTTGGTGGACAGCTTTGAAAGCTGCACTTCGAAAGTAGAGAGATCTCCTCTTTACCATCTGATCATTGCCACGCGCCCGTACAACGTGCATCAACTGGAGTCGTTTGAGAATGTCTACTGGCTCAGTATTCTGGGTTTGGGCTCAGGAAAGGAGGCAGTAATAGAAAGATATCTCCGCAGTGATACAGAGCTCTTCTCAAAATTCATCACCGACCACCCGGACCTAAAGATTGAAGCCAACCTGACGTTTGTGTTCTACAGTTGTTGGATGCTGACAAAAGACAAGTTAGAACACTCGGACGCGGACGTACTGAAGCAGTTTTACTCTCAAAACGTGCTGCGCTATCAACAGAGAAGTCGAGATGAGCGAAGTTTCGGTGACGAATGGCTGAAGGCTGAACCGATACGAGAATTGGCCGCGGCTGCCAAGAAAGTGCAGAAGAGAGAAGAGAAGAGACTAGAGCTCTATCTGCCAGACGATGTTCAGGTTTCTGATTGCGTCTATGAGGCAGGACTTGTGGTGCGCAAAGACAAGCAAGTGCCACACTACAAATTTGTCCCTCCGGCTGCCAAACTCTTTTTTGCTCAACTCGATTTATGACTTTATCTAGTGTATTTAAATATTTGTAGTTTCAGAACAGCGGTTCAAAGGTAAAAACAGTACAGGTAAAACCACAACAGTTGCACAAATACAGCACAGTCATGTCAACTACCATACAAACAGTGAAAAATTGGCGATTTTTGAGTCTTTCACAGATAAGTGGTCCTTTAACTTCTTATGGGTGCGTCGCTTCCGACAGTCATATTCCGATGTATTTTACCTATCCTCATTTGACCTCTGGCTTCTGGCAACATATAGCTAAAATTAGCTATATAAATTTAGCTAATTTTAGTCACGTCACGTATGGCCGGCCACTAAACAGTTTTATAGCTATATGACTCCTTTCTCATAGATAGCCAAAAACACTTGTTTAGCTTTATAAAACTAAACTATTATGTAGTACCGTTTATACATAAAGTATGTAATGTCATGGGAAAACCATACATAGCCCTTTTTAGTCATACGCATACTGCTATTTTTCAAACTTTTAGTCATGCAGTATGGGTCAAAGAATGTCCACCCATTTTTTGAACTTTACTCAAACGATTCGTTCTCTATCATGTCTTTATCGATTTGGCTCGAATTCTCAGGATTAATTTAACAAGATAACTGGGTAGAAACTGTAGACGTTTGGTCAAAATTCTGTCTCGCTCAGATTTTGTGAACCGAAAACTAAGAGTCAGGGTGGTCCATGGAAATTCTATGTTTCGATAATTCAAAGAGCATGGGTCTGAAACTTGCAAAAATGATTGGTATTACCACTGAGTACATACATTACGTATATCATTCATCACTCCCCGTCTAGTAGTAAACTACTCTCTCGTTTCATTAATTAGTGCTCAATTTGTAGTCAGCGAATTTACTTTGTAGTTAGTGTTAATTCCCAAAAGATTCAAAAGTCGCTCATTTTCAAAAGTCTAATGATACTACTTTTATATACCGATTCAATAGTTGTTTCATAAACGGCATTTGTCCTCCAACATTTGTAGCCGTCTGAAAAAGAACATGATTAAGCGTAGTTTTTCTGCAAACCTGCAACTTTTCTCTCTCTGTCTTCTGCTTGAACTTGTAGCGCCACTTCAATACTTCTGCACCGAACGACAGCAGTGCGACCAGAATACAGAACAACAGGAGAGCAAAGGCGCCGCCTAGTGACATCATGTTCAGAGGTTTCCTGTCTGTCTTGTTTTGTTTTGCACATTTGTCTTTAGCTTTTTGCATTTTCACTTTGATGTGCTCACTGACGATGCTTTCAATTGTTCCCTGCAGGTTTAAAATAGCCTCATTCAATTTTTTTCGCAGAGGTGAGTCTTTGATTAGCATCAGACTGACTTTAGAGGTGGGCAGCCCAACTGTCTGTGTAACTTGCAGATCGCAATATTTCCGCTTCTTCCCTGGCTCGCTAACATGACCACAGATACCAAAGTATTCTCCTGTCAGCATTACCTGATCAAACAGCACGAGGTCCGTCTCAAAAACTGGAGGGTTGGCTTTGAGAGCTTGTTTGAAAGCTACAAAGAACGGATCTGCCGAATAGTTAATCAGTTCGAAGCGATAATCATCTGGACTGTAAGCCAAAAACTTGAGTTTTCCACCTTTCATCAACCTTAAGGCATGCCACTGATCTTTGATAACTGGGGAATGCGGCTTCTTGAGAAGATAAGTGAGTAAAGAACTGGAGTAGAGCTCTAACAAGAAAAGGGTAAGCACTCCCAGACAAAGCCAAGCTATTCTGAAGCCACGAAAGGGGGACTTGAGTGCTCTGCTTATCAAACATGAATGGCTCAGATCCCACCAGCCCCAACTGCTACAGGCAAAAAGCAGGTACAAACTGATGAAGCAGACTAGAAACATAAGCCACAACGGACCACTGAACACCTGCATCAGCAAAGTGTATGAAGCAGTCTTGACTTGAGGGGCGTTTAGATACAAGATGAGGTCGGCTTGAAAGAGACTCAGTGTAAAATCGAAAGTCCGGCGTCTGACTATGGTCTCGAAAAAGGTTGAAGACAGCAGATCTACTTGCCCCTCTTGCAGAGCTCCAAATGCACCGCCATGCCAGCTGCCATTTTCTAGCAACTCTCCTTGTTTGAAATTGTTGGGCCATGGTACAAGTTTGTAAGGAGTCTTTAGATAAGCCAGAATAGGCAGCATCAGCTTAGATCGGTAGAGGGTTGGGTGGCAGTTGGAGGGAGGCTGCAGATTTGCCATGCTGCACTGTCTTAGCTCATTTCCAAAGTCCGCAATCGTTATAAAACTCAGGTTTTGCATTTCTGTCAGGACGCATAAATAGTGCCCAGCTTCAGATGGTAGGAAATTAGATCTTGTCAAATATTTTCGTTTAACTGACAAATCAATCAGCTTGATGGAACAACGGAAAATCTTGCACTTTCATCCGATCCAATGCAAGCTATGCAATTCTGTGGAAGCCATGCAATGTGGCACAAGAAAAACTGACCTAAGATTTCATTACGTCCTTCAATTTTCTCAACTTTTTCGAATTAATCATGCGTGTTACTTTCAGTTCGGCAGAAGAAAATTTTGAAACTGCAAAATAATCTTTGAAAAAACATTCTGTGTGATAAATCATAGGTTCGTGCTTCAAAATGGTAATTAAATTAAATACAGTCAAAAAATATAAGTTTCTTGCGATGTCTTTATGTTTTGTGTTCAGCTCGGCTTTTCGTTTTTGTGCGTTTACAACTGTGCCCCGTCTGGTACTGACAGCCGATCCATCATCGTTTGCATAGATCCGCCCATCTGCCTTATCTCGTCGCCGATCTCACGGCCTATTCACTTTCGGCTTTTAGCTCACCTCCGGGCAGCTTAGTCACCTTCTGGGCTTGCTGCGTTCTTCCTCATCAGTTTCTTTCCTCTACTACTGTACGATGCCTTTTCATTGCTCTCATCTTTCGTTTAAGTCTCCTACTTCTCGCAACTACCGTTTGAACAAGGAGACCGTGCTAGAGTGGGATTTGAATTTGAAGGCCGGACAGGAGAAGGAGCTGGAAGTTAAGTGGGTGCTGGAGAACCCGACAGGAGAGCAGTTGGAGATGAACGAAGAATAGTAGCTTGTTTAGCCGACTTCCTATGGATTCCGACTATCAAAATACTTAATGTTTGCCATACCTGTGGTTGTGCCACTGCCCTATTCTCCCTTTTTGTTCGATGGGGCCCTTCACCGAACTCTGCCGAACGCTGGTCTGACGCAGCAATTCTGCAACACCCGCACGATTTTCCGTTTCTGCCATACTTTTCGTGATCATACACCTACTGTATGGTCTTCTTATGCAAGACTCTGCTCAATTGGAAGTGGCTGCTGAGATATGTCCATTCTCTCCACTATTCAGGACTTCAGGACTCAGGACTCTTTCTCTCCACTATTCAGGACAGAACAGGACTTCAGGACTCTCACTATTCTGGACCCACCGCCAAGGGTTTGGTTCGCAGTGTTGATATACATGCCCACTGGCGCGTTAACTGTCGCAGCATACTACATAAGGTCCACAGTCAACACCACTCCATTACTGTCTGGTAATTTTTGACTGTATGGCGGCCAGTAGAGGTAAGCGTCCAGACGGCCCATTTCGGATGGGGTCCTTGAGTATGCATTTTGCGTTTTAGCGTGCTATTTCCGCTCCCTTGGTTTGTCATCTACCTTGTGCGTTTTCTCTTCTGTCGTCCGCTCTCTCTTGTGTTTTACGTTCGTTCATGCCTTGTGCAATTCATCCTACACTGTACGCCAGTAAACCTTCTATTTTGTCTTCTCACTTTCTCATGTTACGTTTGGTATAAAGCAAAGCAAGAAACTTTAGTTATTCCCGTATGCAATCAAGGGAATAACTGCTCTTTTATAGGCAATGGCAGCAATAGACGTTTCTGAAATTGTAAACAAAATTGCAAAAAGTGAGCCAAAAAATTGCGTCCCAGAACAATCGTCCGCGGGGCGGGGCTTCGGGTCCCGAGGACTCTGGCCATAGTTGGTGCGGGGAGCAAACCATTTGCATATTGGGATCTAATCAGATTACTGCATGTGCATGTGCATGAAACAATATAACAGTGAAGCCCATAATTTAATAAACTCGCTCAGATACACTTAATTAACCATTCTTAGGTAGCTATGATAACTTAGAAGAACTAATTTCATCCCGACAAGAGAAGATGGCCAACGGCCCAACTCTGTTGCAGGTCGTTCAAGTGATAGGCACCGCTATTTCACTGCCGGTCTACGCATTATTTCTTGTCACAATCGCGCGCAACCGGCAAGAACCGCCGTTCAACAGTCCTTTCTTTTCGCTGTCGTTTGGTCTAGGATTTGTGGACATAGCATCCGAACTGAACAAGTGGATAGGCGTTTATGGTATAGGCTATGGTTGGGCGATCAATGTGAGCGAAGAGTGGGATTATCTGGTAGCAAAAATCACGATCTTTGTCTCGTCTTACTTTACTGTGACACAAACACTTGGAGTGGTAACATTAGCCGCTAATCGTTATTCTTCAGTGGTTTACAGCTTGACCTACGAATTGGTAAGTACAGTAATAACTAAGGTGAAGCCGCTGTGTATTCTCAGGTTTGTCTGTTTCAGCATTGGAACAACACTCGTGTGAAGCAAATTTTGGTTGCCATTTTGCTTTTGTCATTTGGTCCAATGACACCTCTTCTTCAGTGGCAGTACGATTTTTTAAGGAACAACAACACCGATGACAAAATCGCTATCATCTGCAAATGTCAATCATGCCTAGTACGTGAAAAATACCTACTCAGTCAGTACAGTAAACCGTACGTTTTCCTTTAGAAAAATTTCTACGCTATTGGTCTACTGACGTCGATCATTTTCGTCATCCTTCTGATTTACATGTATGGTATTATCTGGTTTAAGATTCGCAAGCAAAAGCACCAAGATAAAGCAAGCGGAATAGACCATCAATTGACATCCAGGCAAGAAAAGGCAGCGTTTGTCTCGATTTATCAGATTTTCTGCATTCCAGAACTGAAGTAACCATGTGCGTGATTGGCGCCGGTGTGAGCTGCGCATATTTTCTAGTGGTCATTCACATTTGGGGTTTGGCCACTCTCGGAACCAAGAGTGCCTTTTGGTGGCGCTATTTTGCCAATTTTTGGTCCGTCGGAACTGATGTTTTGTCCCTGTGCAACCCCTGGTTTGCACTCTTTCTCTCGCCAACCGTTCGAAAGAAAATGTTTGAACTGGGCAGAGAAACGGAAACCTAGCTTGAAGAAACCTGATAACCCGCTTTTTTGTCTTACTTTTGCAAGAATTTTGGCACCAAACTTGCACAGTAGCTATCCAGTCATCTTGTTAATCAATCCTGAAAATTTGAAGTTCATCAATAAAGAAATGAGCGAGATCGAATCGTTTGAGTAAAGTTGGAAAAAGGGGTAGATAGATACCAAATTTCATTGGCCCATACCGGAGATTTCCGCTGATAAGACCACCATAGTTAGAAGACCATGGTCCTATAGCTGGAAACAAAACCTATTTAAAGACCATGGTCTTCTATAATAATAAAATAGGTGGTCTGAAAACTGAGTTCATTGTACTGTTGTTTGTGTATACACATACACATTTACCATACACAAAAATACACATTGTTTTTTCAATGTATATACACATACACCATACACATACACATTGAAAATTCCTATATACATTACCATACACAAACAGTACTCAAAATGTGTATTTTTGTGTATGTGTATTTGATCAGCAAAAGTCGATAAAATTTCGAACTGAATCGTAAAATTTCGATGTTTTTGCTCCTGTAATAATCACTAGATATCCTCATAAACCCTTCAAATGACCTAAGTAACTCGATTTCAAAGCTATCCAAGTTTTCAAGCAGTATGCATTGAGAGATTTGATTTTCCTAGCATTTCTGTCTAAAAATCTACCAAAAAAATTGCATTTTCAGTACAATACACATACACAAATATACACAAAAATACACATTGTTTTGTTGAATGTGTATACACAAATTACCATACACATTCGAAGGTAGATGTGTATACACATACACATACACATACGGAAAACCCAATACCAAACAACAGTAGTTCATTGACATCCATTTTCCAGTTAAAAGACCATGGTCTTAGCTCTTAGATAAATTGGCCAATTTTAACACGCAAGTAAATATTTTTAAAGTGAACAAACGCTGTCTATTGTTAGAAAACAAAGGCAGAAGTACATTCGAATGTAAAACATGATATTCTGGTTTTTGTTTTCGACACAATGCAATACTCTACTATGCTTCAACACTATTTCCTTGAAAATTTTCAAAGCAAGTTTTACAAATTAACCTAATGGTCAGGAGTTCCAGGAACAACCATCTACGTCAAGATCAATTTAATGTTTGGCCATAAATCCGCTTTTTGAATCGAAATAACATTTTCCAGTTGTAATAGCAGGTCTTGTAAGTGGAAAACTTTATATAACTGTATATAACTACTCTATATGTGAAATTAGCCAGAAGTGTGGGGGAAACCTGGATTTACATTTCTGATTTCAAAACTCAAACTTAAAGCATACTGAGGAGCATGCTGTTTTGGAACTCTTGGCTTCCCAAACAGTGAATTCACCGTGTTTCAAAGTGAACTTTTCACAACTTAAGAGCCGGTTTCTCTAGGAATCGGCTTTTGCTCCTTAACCTCCAGACAAATCTCAACTTTTTGTCTCCTAATTGGCTAAAATTTTGTATTTTGGTATAATTTGACCTAAATAGACATTTTATCACCTTCCCGGCCATTTTTGAGAGGGTCACTTTTTCGAATCTCTCACAGATTTCAAGTGATAACTCGGGACCAAACCACTGTAGGAACTTGCGAATTGCATATTTAGAATCAGAAAATTATTCTCTTTCAAATGATGCTCTACTCGACTGCATTGCAGAGAAAACATTTTTTCGATGTTTTTTCAGGTCGAGTTTTTGGACCTTGAAAGTTGAAAATCAAAAATATTTCCTTATAATGGTTGCACACTGTAAACAACACAACTTGGTCAGTTTTGAATCGATTTTGGAGATCTTTGGCACACGTATTGTACTGTTCATCTTGCACATAGCGCCTGGTCCTGGTCCTGGTTTTGCCACTGTTTAACACGAGTTTTATGCTTATTTTGTTTATTATTTTCAGTTTTGCAAACAATTTCTCGGTTTCATTTGATGTTTCCCATGATGGGCGTCCAAATTGTCTTTTTGAAAGGAATTAGAGCTCGAAATCGGGCCGGCCCAACCAAAGCAATGCCTAAGTGAAGGATAGTTGGAAACTTTTGCATTGAATAAACATTCTGCTTACTTGGTACTTACAAGAAGTAAGCATCAATTAGCATTGTGCATTCTATAACGAATATTTACAGAGACTGCTTGGACTCTGTTACTCTCTTGTTATTTGTTTTCTCCTTAAGCAATGCCATGCAAGATTTCCATAGGTGTGCACGTGACAGACTAAAATAGACATTATTGATCCTGGCCGCTGTGGGATGGCGGCTGTAAAACTCGTCATCTCGACTGAACTATTGTACATATGCAAACTATAGTCTGTTAAAAAAATAAGCGACCAGGCGGTTTTTTGCAAATAACTTTTTGGGAGGCCTCGGGGCGACTTGAGCCTCATAACCAAAGTTATAGACAAGGTCTAGCTCTGGCCTGGGGTGTATGTGCATGTGCATGACACTCTATGACGGTGAAAGCCATAATATAATAAACTAGCTCACATACACTTCATTATCCATTATTAAGTAGCGATGATAGTTAGAAGAACTCATTTCATCGCGACAAGAGAAGATGGCCGGCAGCCCAACTCCATTGCAGGTCGGTCAAGTGATAGGCACCGCTATTTCACTGCCGGTCTACGCATTATTTCTTGTCACAATCGCGCGGAACCGGCAAGAACCTCCCTTCAACAGTCCTTTCTTTTCGCTTTCGTTTGGTCTAGGATTTGTGGACATAGCATCCGAACTGAACAAGTGGATAGGCATTTATGGTATAGGCTATGGTTGGGTGATCGAAGTAAGCAAAGAGTGGGATTATCTGGTAGCAAAAATCATTATCTTTGTCTCGTCGTACTTAACTTTGACACAAACACTTGGAGTGGTAACATTAGCCGCTAATCGCTATTCTTCAGTGGTTTACAGCTTGACCTACGAATTGGTAAGTACAGTAACAAGAAAGGAGGAACCGCTGTGTATTCTGAGGTTTGTTTCAGCATTGGAACAACACTCGCGTGAAGCAAATTTTGGTTGCCATTTTGCTTTTGTCATTTGTTCGAATGACACCTCTCCTTCAGTGGCAGTACGGTTTTATAAGGGACAACAATACCGATGACAAAATCGCTATCATCTGGAAATGTCAACCATGCCAAGTAAAAAATACTTACTCAGTACAATAAACCGCTTAGAACCGCTTCCTTTAGAAAAATCACTACGCTGTTGGTCTACTGATGTCGCTCATTTTTGTCATCCTTCTCATTTACATGTATGGTATTATCTGGTTTAAGATTCGCAAGCAAAAGCACCAAGATAAAGCAAACGGAAGAGACCATCAATTGACATCCAGGCAGGAAAAGGCAGCGTTTGTCTCGGTTTATCGGATTTTCTGCATTCCAGGACTGAAGTGACGATGTGCGCGATTGGGGCCAGTGTGAGCTGCGCATATTTTCTAGTGGTCATTCACATTTGGGGCTTGGCCACTCTCGGAATCAAGAGTGCCTTTTGGTGGCGCTATTTTGCCAATTTTTGGTCGGTCGGAACTGATGTTTTGTCCCTGTGCAACCCCTGGTTTGCACTCTTTCTCTCGCCAACTGTTCGGAAGAAAATGTTTGAACTGGGCAGAGAAACGGAAACCTAGCTTGAAGAAACCTGATAACCCCGCTTTTTTACGTTACATGAAAACACAAGTATCATCTATAGATGCCGTATTGGGATTGTCATCGTTTGTCTTGCTTCTATAAACCCGCTTGGTTGTCATAGGTGCCGGGAGTTGGGACTACGGTTGGACGCATACAGTATATGCAACACGCAATATCAAACAATGCATATGCAATATCATATGCATGCAGAACTCTAATATGCAATAGTTATATGCAAATTGACCCTGATATCAAAATTTTGCATATTTTCTGTCAAAGGTGTCACTGATTTTTCATGCTGTATACCTATGTTCTGAAGAACGTTAAACGATTCAAATAGTTGTTTTATCTATTTGGTGTGGAGAAATCCATAAAGTACTCGTCCAAAAAGTATAATTTTCAAAGAGGGCTAATTTGGCCGATTTCTGGTTTTGAGTTGAGCAAAAATGAAAGGAAAGAGTTTGTTTAGCGAATTTGCGAAATCGGAAAAGAAACCTAGACCCGGGTCTTATAACCGGAGGGGTCTGTAGGTGGAAAACTCCGCTACTTGATTGTTGCACGCCTGATGCCGGCAAACTGACTACATAACAGTTAAAAATAATTAACCTTTACTTAACATTCCAAATATTAAAACACACCACACAATCAAAAAATCGACACGAATTGCTCAGCAAAGAAAGAACGCATAGCAAAAATGGCAATCTCATAGCAAAACATGGCAAGGCAGGGACCACAGACAAACAAACTAAACGTCGTAGAAAACTAGAAAAGAGCAGCCGAAATCTACAAACGCTTCAACAGCGTCCAGCATACACACTCGGAACAGAGAACAGAAGGTATGTACACACAGAACAATGGCCACATCTGAGTGAACGGTTGAGAATTTTGCATAGATAAGCGATGAAGTGCTTTAACTTAATAATACATACGCCCACTAACTATGCAACACTAGAAACCCTCTATCCAGCGCATCGGACCTTCGCTGGAGAGCTGGCACTAACTGCAGATGAGATCTATACACAAAAAACCGGTAGAAACTCCTTAATTAACATAAGACTTAAATTAATCTCAGCCAACCCTTAAAACATCCGAGCTCGAGGAGCTCGAGCTCCTTGTTCGTACATTTTGTTCTTCAGATCTGAAACAGGAACATCAATACACGGGTCATTCGCCGATGGGTGACGGGTTGTGACGCTCTAACGCCGGCCGGGGGTCTGCTGAGCCTATATTATAGGAGTGGGCTGGGTTAGGTATTAAAAAACGCTCAAACGCAATTTTTGGCTAAAGTCGTTGTCAAAAATCGTTAAAATGGGCTCAAATATAGCTAAAAACTGCTGTTTTACAGGCCAATCATACATTGGCCGGAAAAATCGGTTGGGGTATTCAAAATCAGAAAAATTGGGAGTGAATGGGCCTATCAATTCAGGGGGTCGCGACCATTTTAGTGGGTGGGGTCAGGAACAAGCTCGGTCGTTTGGGGGGTCCAGCCATGCACGTTTGGGGGATGCCCAGGGGGACAAAAATAAAAATCTACCAAACGTTGCTAGAGGCTGCTAGAAAGCTTTCAGATGCGTTTTTAAGCCACAGAAACTAATTTTGGCAACTACGCAACTGCGCACCAAACCCGGTTTCATCGAAAATCTCGATTTTTTTGACAAAGTTGTGTTGTAAATCCGGTTGTTTGGACAATTTTTGTCTTGAATTTTAAGTGAAATTCTTAAATTTTCCGCCAAACCTTTTGCAAAAAATTCAAATTCTGAATTTCGCGCCAAAAATTTGAACATTTCGCCAGGCAACTACGTATGGAGGCCTGGCTGTCCCCCTCTGAGCTGCGGACCATGCACATATATGGGTCCAGCCCAAGCTGGGGGTGGGCAAACTCCAGACCCCGACCCATGTGTCTGAAATTCTAAAAAATCGTAAAAATCGTCTTGGGGGCATGTTACATGTATGCCAATAAAACAGCACTAAACAACAAACACGCGGCAGCACCTGCAATAGCGATCCTGAACTTGATGCGTTGGCCGAGACTGCGGATGCCCAACTCCACCAGATCGTGGTCTTCCATGGTGAACATAGTATCGAAATCGATCTGAATCAGACGGAAATGAAAACAGGAAGTGACCAAATTAAGGCGGCACCTCTTCCTCATCGAATTTGGCAAGAAGTTCGGTAAGGTTGAGCTTTGTGAGCACTGACTGCACATTGCAATCGGTGTCCAAGTTCCACTGGATCGGAGCCGCCGACTGGTACGACTCGAAGTAGCTGCTCGTGCCGAAACCTACACTAATCAGACTCAAAAAACAGCACTATGCACTGTAAACTCTTCTATGGCGTCATATTCATGTTTGGTTTAGAGGATGTTAGCCCTCCCCAGAGTAAACGAGAATACCACTACATAGCACATTCTATTGTGTTATATATACACAGAGTCAAGAGCTCAAAATAATAGTGTTCCCTCCATTGGAATTACGAGCAGGGTAGGAAGACAAGTGAGCCAAAAAAAGCTCCGTGTCCTCTGACTTGAGTCCATCTCTTGGCACAGAATCCATCTGCTCCTTCATCTGGTATGACCAAATCGAGTTGCTAGAGGTTCAGACAGATCCTCTCTCGATTTAGTCGTACCAGATGAAGGAGCAGATGGATTCTGTGCCGAGAGATGGACTCAAGTCAGAGAACACAGAGCTTAGAGGTTCAGACAGATCCCCTCTCGATTTAGTCGGTACCAAAATTGAGGAGAACATCCATGTTGAACTTGCAGCTTCCTACTCTGCTCGTGTTCAAGCTGTTCGTGATGCCAATGTCGATATAGTGAGCTTGTGAGTACAAACCCCATAATAGAATCTGCTACCTATCGCTATTTTCTGTTTTTCCTATCGTGGTTAGTTTGCTATTGTTGCGCAGTGGTGCTTATGTTGACAATACTGTATGTACGTAAAGAAAGACATACAGTACCTCTGTGAGCGGGCTGCCTCAAGTGAATGGTTTTGAATCTGTCAGCATGGCTGAGCACTGCATCATGCACTCTGTCCTCTTCGATGACAGGCAGGTAGGAGCCGGGACTGTGCACTTGGAACTCTGAGAATTCGCGCTCTGTGCGCCCCGTGATCAGACCGGTTTTGGCTTCCAACAACCGATGACGCATCTCCGGCGCCGGGGTACTGCGACTGAACCCTTCGCCCGCCCAAAAATCCGTCGGCACTCGAACGCCGTTGGGGTGTTGTTGCATAGCTGCAAGAAAAGGAATGGCGGATGGACAATGCAGAGAAGGTAGAGAGCACGCACCTCTGTGAGCCTTCAATCGACGGTTCTGCAGATCCTGTACCGCAGCTCGTTCAGCCCCTGGAGCTTTGCTCCAATCACTAAACAGATAATTGATCAACAGATCAGATCAACTTTTTTGAATGAGAGAAATTCTTGAAAGACTAGTGAAATATTACTAAGATACTCTGCTTAATTACTGAGATGCCTCTTCCACATACAGTACTTTTTGTGCTGATCCAAGAAGGTCTTGACGCCATGCGCTATCGGGGAATTCTCCGGCACTGGATCGTTCGAGGATGACTTGCGAAGTGCCTGAGGGTCCGGCATGGTCACTTTGCCTTCAAATGCAATGTCGTTCTCGGCAGAGAAAGTCCGGACGCGCGCGCAACTTACCCACGATCACGTTCACTTTCTCCTCGCTTTGAGGCGACTGCGATTCATCCATGTTGGCTGGGCGGGGCGCCGATTTCGGAGTCGACGGCAGAGGCGGTGCGGGAGCAGGCGTTGACTGAATGGGCGGAGCTTCGGCCGGGGACGACCGATTGGACCCCAGACTACTGCCAAGACCGGTCGACGACCGACTCTCTCCACGCTGATTGGCCGTGATGGAGCCGACCGACGCCGCCGACGCGTAGCCGCTCGGCACCTGCTGCGGCGAGTAGGGACTGGCGACTATAATTTGCATACTACGGGCAGGCAAAGCAAGCCAAAATAAAACAGGGGAGAAATAACAGTCAGGCACTTAACGCCGTTTATGGTACCGACACCGTATAAGGTGCCGGTACCATATGGTACCAGTACCTTAGGTAGTGGTACCATATATGGTACCGTCACCATATATGACCATATAAGGTTCGTTCGGGGCCTGTGGTGATACCATATAAGGTATCCCTACCTTCGCGTTGTTACCGGTCCCGGTAACATATACATTGTATGGTACCACTCTGTTCAGATTTCGTACCATATATGGTACCACCACAGTCGCCGAACGTGGGGGTACCATATATGGTACCACTACCCTAGGTACCGGCACCTTATATGGCGTTTAGTGCCTGACTGAATAAGTGACAAAAACAAACGAGAGGTGAGAGAGGGTACGGTACAGATGTTGACACCAAACTCTTCTTACCATACTCTTCCTCACTGTAATACAATGGAGCGGTAGGAGGCCGGTTGAAAAACATGAATAGACCTGGAGGACCTAATCAATAAAAAAATCGATAAATCTACAGAAGCCACTGCAGCAAAGCAACAGCAAAACCACTCACCACTGGTCACCATGGCAGGAATGATGGGAGAGAAGACGGGACTGACTGGACTGATCAGAACGGGACTGTGTGTGGCGGTGAGCGAACTGAGAGGAACCTGCAGAGTCGGGGGAGGCATCATGGTGTGCGGAAGAGGGGGTGGCGGCAAGGGGGACGGAGCCGGCGGTGCGTTGAATAGCATAAGCGGTGCTGAAAGTAATACTGTGCTGTGGGCGCTTGCTCAGCACAAAACAGAACAGTGTGCGTACAGCAGCAATTAACAAACCTAATTCTCCGGTGAACTCGACATTTTCAATGCAAAAGGTTGGAGAAAGAAAGTCTTACTGGGCGTGCTGGGAGGAGCGCTCCACTCTTGCATGAAGTCATAGCTGGGACACAGCACAGGGGCATCGTTGTCAGGCACCAGGTTGCGACGCACTCCGTAGATTTGACTCAGGTTGCACTCTGAACCGCGTACTAGTACCGACTGAAAATACAATCAATTATTACTAATATGTATTATAGCTCAAGTCCCTGGAAAAATCTTCATTGCAATTCTCACACTACATTCACTTGCAAGCATACATGCAACACATCCTCTGATGGGGAGGGGAGGGTCTGAGCCCAAATTCTGGGAGAGGGGGTCTGGGGGCTTGCCCACCCTCCAACTTGGGCTCGCTTGACCCCCGCAAACAACCCCACCCACCCACCTGAAGCCAACTTTTGTTTCTGACCCCACCCACCAAATTGGCAGCGACCTCCAAACCGGGCATTCTGAGCACAATTCTAAAAGGCATTCTGAGCACAAAACAGATAGTTTTGGTACATAATTCATTAGTTTCACTTATTTTTGACAGACTTTCTCTTCCTGCCTCCACCGCAAAGGGGGATGTACCCACCCTACACCCCCTGGATACGCCACTGTGACTACCCCAACCTTTGTATGGGCATGGTACTAAAAACGCAAATTTTTGCCCCAAATACAGTATAAAAGTGCGCGATTTTAGCAATTTTAGTGTCTGAAATTCTAAAAAAATTGTAAAAATTCGATGACATAATTACTTGCCAAAAACATCGGAGGGGTTGAAAAATCGTCTTCTCGGGGCAAGGTCCCCGATTGGGGGTCTGGCCTAAGTCATGTCGGGGGCAGACCCCGGACCCCGATATATGTTGCTTGCAAGGTTATTTAAGACAGAGAGCCAGAAGCAAAACATCAGTTTAATCTAAATTCTACCTTGCTTTCGACGTTCTGCTTGTATTTCACGCTGATGCTGCAGTTAGACTCCTGTTCCAGAGTAGCCAAATCCACACCTCTGCCCTGGTCGGCCCGAATGTCGAACATCAGAACCACCGGGAGACAGCCCTAAAGCCCGGTTCACACTACGAAATAAGAAATAAGAAATAGCTGCCTTATTTCTTATTTCGTACCGGTTCACACCTACAAAGTAAGAAATAAGAAATAGCCACGAAATAAGAGTTGCGCCGTGCTCAACTTTTTTTCATCTGAAATAAGAGTTTTCTTTCACTTTAAGCGTGTAGCATGTCATAATAAAGTCTGAAACTGAAAGCAGACGCAGTGACATTTTTTTACATATACCTTCTTGTTGTTGTGTAACAAACTACTTGTATTGTGTTGTCAATAAACTCTGTTGTGTTCCTTGGCTACATAGCGACATTCACTGTGTAAACCGCTAACAAGGCGACATTCACTGTGTAAACCGCTAACAGAAACGACTGTCTAAAGACGAAAAGCGGTCAGAAACCTATAAGCACTGCCTATACACGTACAAACCAAGGTTTTTCCAGCAGTTGCCTGCTGTTTTACATAGAAATTATGATCTTAAGTAGATTATTGACAAGTTTCAAGGCATTTATGGCCTGTTCACTGCTTTTCGGATTGGATATACCCGTTCTTGACTGTGCGACTTGCAGTTGACTGCTTATGTTCAAAGAACCTACAAAAAATGCGATAAATGCGTACTATCATTTAAGTGTTTTTGGTGTTCCGCCGGTCTACTATGACCATAATCGCTTAGTTTCCAAAAATTGCTAAGACAAAAAGATTTCTGACGCTTACTATACACTGCAGCTGATTTTTACTGTGCTGGTTTCTTATTTCTTATTTCGTAGTGTGAACGCTCCGCTTATTT
This sequence comes from Sabatieria punctata, assembly GCA_030248155.1. Classification (NCBI taxonomy): domain Eukaryota; kingdom Metazoa; phylum Nematoda; class Chromadorea; order Araeolaimida; family Comesomatidae; genus Sabatieria; species Sabatieria punctata. The sequence goes on from JASANB010003638.1 coordinate 68,207, forward strand.
CTTATTTCTTATTGCAGACGCCTTATTTCTTACTTCTTCTTATTTCGTAGTGTGAACCGGGCTTAAAATGTACAACTTTATGTACAAATGTACTGCACCTTTGAGCTGTGAGTCATAAACTTGTCACCGACAGGCAGATAGTATCAGCTGACTAATTCAGTCTGACAAATAAGTCACTCGAGACAGTGATGCAGTTAGTTGGCTTGTGAGCAGGTAAAAAAGACGTACCAGAATGTGTCTGCGAGCGTCCAAAACCGCCTGGAGACTGTGTGAGTGAATGTAGAAAGTGCTGGCGCCACGCGACAACTCCGTGTCGACCGGATGAACGATCTGGGCACCGGTTTTGTAGGAAATGGCGTTGATGTTTCGCGCCTTTGAGCCGATCACAGCGCTTTGCTGAGGTGGCAACACCTCCAGTGAGCAGGAGAAAGTGGTCTGGGAACCCTGATCAAACTGTCACTGTTGCACTGATTTTTGACCCTCTATACGCTTACCTGTGCGAACACGTACTGGCACATGCGCGAGACACATTGCTTGATCTTGTCTTCTTGGTGTACGGAGCCTCGGACCATGCAGTAGGGAATCTGAGAGGCCCGATTGAAGCGCACAACCACATTCAAATCGCTGTAGCCCAGCAATTCCTCAAGAGCAGGGTTAGATGCCAGCTCATCCGGATCAACCGTAGGCTTCATGTTCTTCATTTCGAATGTAATTGATAATGGAGCCAGGTCCTAAATAAAACTACTGTCAGATTGTCCCAAGTACTGTACACTAGAGTTGTAGAAAAAAAATTTTTTGAAAGCAAAAAAAAAGCTTTATGAAAATTTTTCATTTCGAAATTTTTTTTCAAAATTTTTTCCTAGCATGAAATATAGCTTGTAGGAGATGCAAGGATGCATCAGAAGCAACTTTAAATACAAAAGCTGATACTTTGGTTCAAACATAGTGTTACAGCCTGAGAGTCGACATTCTACTGTACCTGCAGCATTGCTCACAGAGTGGCTGCTGCCCTACAAAACCTATTTTTAGGCTTAGAATAGGCAAGAAATTGATAGAACTGCACTTCTAATGTACGTATATCTGAGGCTAAATTCAGCGATTTTCTCCCAAAATTTCCATACTGCGAATAAAAACAAAAATTTTCGAAATGGGCCTTCAAAAAAAGCTTTTTTAAAAAAAAGCCTTTTTTTAAAAAGAGCCTAACAACACTACTGTACACAGTGGCGTACCCAGTGTGTACACCCTGCGGTGGAGGTAGGGAGGAAAAATTAGGCAAAAATAAGAGAAATGAATTAATTATGTAGACTAAAACTGTCTATTTTATACTCAGAATACCTTTTAAATGCGTTTTCGAAGGCTAAATGTTCAAAAATTTCTCGCCCTAGTCGGACAGAAGCCCAACAGGCCACTTTAAACTAATAAAACTTGTAATTTGTGTCAGTTTTAAGTTCAGAATGCTTTTTAAACACGTTTTTGAAGGCTAATTTTGCCAAATTTTCTCGCCGCCGCCCAACCAGGCAACTTCTTTGCAAAATCCTGGGTACACCACTGACTGTACATACATACGGATTACGGTACTTACACGAATTTGCTGTCTGGCGCGTTCAACAGCCGTGATAGGGCCGGCAATTGAGACCTAAACTGCAGCGGTCAAAACAATATTGAATCTAGCCTTAAACCGTACTTGATTGCTTTTATCCATGTCTCTGTTTTTGTTAGAATCTGGGAAATGTATGTGGCAACCCGTTTCCTTCATCACTCGCTGTGTGTTCTTTCCACTGCGCCCGATTATATGACTGTGGTCGGTGAATGGCACATCGATTTTGAGAGTAACTCGGTTCTGCTAAAACTACTAATTATCTTTGTGCAACTACACAATACCAAGTATTAGCAAGCGTTTGCTGTACGTACGTGTGGCACTTGCTATGTACACGTATTTTGGCGTTCTTGCAGAATCTGTTCGCAAATCCAAGGAACGAAGTAACGATCAAACACCTTTAGCAGATCGGCAGAAGCTGCTTCTATTCTTTTAGCCTATTCTGCGCTTCCAAAATATTATTCAGGCGTAGGCCTAAGGTTTGAAAAGGAAACTTTGCAACTAGGGCCCGACCGGCGGATCAAGATTTTCAACCGGATCCGGATCCAGATCGGATGTCAGATTTTGTGCACTTTTGAAAGTACTTGTTTCGGACGAAACATTAGATTCTAAAAATGCATCTAAAAGACATTCTAGGTGTAAAATTAACGGAAATTTAGAGTTTAGAGCCCAGCTAGAAAGACCCCAACCACAGAATTTGTTTGGAAAATTTGCCCTCAAAAACGCCTTTAAAACTCATTCTGAGTGTGAAAGACAGTAGACCGTTGCAGGTCATACTTCATTGGTTTCTCTTATTTTGCCAATGTTTTCTTCCTACCACCACCGAAAAGAGGGAAAACCCACAGTACACCGCTGGGTTCGCCACTGGTCTTTCCCTACGAGTACCCTACAAATAAGGGTGCTGACTTACAGGCCTTTTCATGTAAACTGCAATGGTAAATTGTTAAAAAATGAAGGATTTTGTGTTCTAACAGAAAAATTTAGAAAAAATGGGCTTGCAAAAGTATTAGTTCTTCTAAATGTAGCATTAGTATCGTTATCATTATCATAAAAACAGCTGAAACATTGAATTATTGTGATCATCAAATATTAATATCCGGATCCGGATTTAAGTCCTATGCGAGTAGCGTAAGGCTAAGGAGACCTATAGGACGCTTATTAGCCACATAATTTACCAACAGATTCTGCTAAGAATGCCCATAAGTTCGGCATCAAACCAAAACAGCAAGCAGTAGTTAAAGCGCGCATACCAACCCACAAGCGTAAGCCATTACTACTCTAGCTAGCGTAGCTGTAATCTCACTTTAGCCCTGAGCAATTCGAGAACGAGTTGTTTAGCTTGTTCCACTTGGAAAGGCAGTCCGCAGATTTTTACAAATGGATCTGAAAAAAGCGCACATTACCCAGTAGTCCTCGTCCCTGTTCACGAACGAATCGATCAGCGAGCGACGCGGCGGGAAAAACTGCTGTTTGAAGGGCGGCGGTCCTCCGCAGTTCTCCCAGCTCACCGGCCCACCTCCGCCTTCCTGCTGCAACTCAAATTCCAGCGGTCTGCACTGCCGACGTTGTTGTTCTGGGTGGTGTTTAAACCGAGGCGGGAAGTCGTCGTTTCGGTTGTAGCCCCAACAGGGTCGATTCATCTGGCGGGAGTGTCGCATTTTGGAGGGAGTGTAAAACAAACCCGGTTCAAAAGGCAAATTTACGTGGCTTATGTACACTACAGCACACGCACAGCGCAAAAAGTGACAGTGAGCGTCCAACACTATCTGTGGGCGGCTGGATAGGTCGCCACTGGATGAAACTGGGACGAGCTTTATGCAAATTTTTTACCTTTCTTCGTTTTGGCTCCGATTTTTAAACGCGTCGGCCATGAAATCACTGCTCCAGAGAGTTTCATTATCTGGAAAGCGCTGCTGAACTGTTTTGTAAATCATCGGCTAACTGAAACCTCACTTTGGCAAAAAAATCTTCGGCATTGGGCAAAGGTTGCTTGGCGTTTTCGATGTCAAACACACCTGAAAGTTTTCTATCTGTGCAAATCTGCAAAAAAAAAGAACTGCGCTCTCACTGGCAGAGTTACGATTTTGGCCCCATTAAAATTGCGCGCACCCCCAGTGGCGTTATAAATTCATATTAGTTTTGTGGGATTTTAATTCGATTGCAACAGCAGATTAGATTAGACGCCTCGATCCCAGCAGCCGGATTTAAATGACCCCCGGTCCGGATCAGCCTTGAAGTAAATATTCGCAGTTAGACGTTGAGATAAGAATCTCTGGTCAGCGGTCATTCTGTCCGTGTACGACACGCGTTTTATGGTCACACTCTTGTGTAAATGCAGTTTAATTTATGCATCCAGGTTGACTGACAAGACAACCGAACCAGAACTCTTCCACTACATACTGGCGCACTGGCCACATATTTACGTGAATGCACTTTTATGTTCTTCTAAATCTTTTCTCTGTGATCATTTTCAGTCCTGATGATGATTTCTGGAAGTGCGACGTTGTTTCAACTTGCAGTTGCAAAAATGGGATAACGCTTTCTTGCAAACCAGTACTTTACCAAAATGCAAAACGCCTATCTATGACGAGCATTCGCAAAGTTGACATCGACATTTTTCACTCTATTCGTTAGTTTGGTAAGAGTTACCAAACGAATGGTCCAATAGACCAGAGAAATAAGGCCTCATCTGACCAACTGCGTACGTATGCATATGTACAGTACATACGTACCCGTAAGACGTAGACTCGGTGGAGCTTTACGTGCTTCGATTCAGGCTTAGGTTATGTTTTACAAACAGACTTCTGCTAATGCACAATGAAGGGTGCGTGCCGCAATATAAGCACATACTGTATGTTCTGTATATCTTCTACGTATGTTCTTGTTTCGGATAACTGGGGTGGTCCCAAAAACGCATCAATCGTATGTCGGGTTGTCGACAACGACAAAGTGATATTTTTTAAAAGCGAAAAGAAAAGACACGCATCAACAGATACTAAATCTATCTACTACGGACACAGGTCATTTTTTATACCAGTGTACGATTTTCAAAACGCCTAGGTGTAGTACTAAGAAAAGAATTAGAAAAACGTTGCGCGAATTAGGATTTATTAGAATATTGCAGGGTGCCTTGACAAAAAGGACTGCTCCCAGAAAAAAAGCTCGCAGGCAGATGAGAGATCGCCGATCGCAGGAGATAAGAGTTTAGTGGGAGCGCGTGAACGGACCGGATTTAGGGCTAAACAGTCTGACGTAGCCTCTTGACTGGAATCAATGCAACGCATGGCCGAGACAATAATGCAGTAAACAACAGTGCGTCGTAAATTTAATATTCTGCAGTTTTTGGCTCAATAGTAATTCTGTGTGACGTTGCCGCTTTGAAAAGAAAAATTCTACACGCAAACATCGTCTCTTGCCTCCAGCAAAAACCTCCTGGTAGGTGGAATACGTTGTAAAACCGAACTACGCCTTTTAGCGCATTTTCCTACGTAGGTTAGTTCAGTTTGTTTTACAATAAAAGTCGAAAATCCGCCTATTGTTTCAGAATTTTTGTACTTACGAAATAACATGACCAACTTGAATTAAGATACAACACTTGAACAAGTTTTCTCTGGTTTTATTTGTAAGTAGAAATATACACAGTTTTTATTTAGGTGTCTAAAAGAAAAACTATTCTGTGAATGTAGGCATGAGCATACCTGAGATCATTTGTTCCAACTTGCGTCTGTCCACTTGTACCCGTTCCTCTACCTCGTTAGGGTCGCGTTCCTTCTCCAGCAGGTCGATGCCGTTAACAACCGGCTGGTGGTGCATTACAATCTCCATGTTCGGTGGTGTTCTCTGTTCCAAGGTGGAACCGTTCGTCGAAGTGAGAGGTGAGTCACCTCCGGTCCCCAGCGTTGATACGTTGATCAAACAATCATGCAGAGAGGAGTAAGAGAGATAATTGCAGTACAGGTGCGCAGGAGGGAGTCACATCTCCACGACGCCCGACAAGAACACAACACGGTGTAATAATATTAGGCGGCGAAGGAGAGAATTTTTCAAACTCGTTTCCACTACGCGTGCCCTGCCGACCGGGGGCGTCTAACTGGTTGCGCGTCCATGCAAAGCGGTGATGGCTATCGGTTGTCGCTGGACGATGGGCTCCTGGCAACCGACAAGCTTTTAGCTGCTGCTTTGTTGTTTGCGCCAAAACTTGGTCGCACTTTTATTCGACGCCCGCGCCCGCCAGGCCAAGCGCGCAGTTGTTGTAAAACACCAAACCACTGTTTGTTTTTTGACTGCCCTGCACAGAAGTGGCGACAGGTCGGAGGCGTTACGCGCGCTGTATACAAAGACAAGTGTCAGAGTGCGCAGGCCGACACAATTAATCTCAATTTTCGAGGTCGATTTAGCCGGAGATAAGGAAAATTGCCGTCGCCGACTTGCCTCTTTGGTTTACGGCCGCTGGTTACTTTTCAATCTATTTAAGCCACACCTCGCCTTTTTTTGGGTGACGCATTCGTTATGTTGTTTCGTTAAATGTAGATTCAAGTTTTTTCAAACGTGGCAATGGAACAGGTAAAAGCAACTGTTTACATTCTATCAACACTTGCTGCATGGTTGATTTGTTAGATCATTCAAAAACTTGCTCCTTTTGGCTGTAAACAGTTGTTGTGATCGTATGTGATGTTGTGTGTGATGGGTAAAGGTACATTACGTAGTACACCAACTATATGTACAGATACATTACGTAGTGCGTGCCCTGCCTCTATAACGAAGAAAAATCTTTGGTTTGTACAGGATGTGCCAAGAAAAACCACCCAGCAGATTTTTTACTGTTAGCAACCGTAAATCTCTACCGATTTGAATGAATCTGTTAAATGAAAAACAAATAAATTCTTAAAAGATTGGTGAAATTTTCATTAGGATACTCTTGCTTGATTCCTGAGGTATTTGCCCTCAAAGTCAAAACAGAGGCTTTGATAATGAACAAGAGCGATTTCTATTATTCGGTTGTTGCACTTCATAAGAAAGAAGATTCCTACAGCTAAGGGCTAACGTCACGAGGGTTTACTGGTGACACACACGCTCCGTTACTTCTGAAGTAAAGTATCATTACCACCAGCAGTAGGAATCTGTTTTATTATGAAGTGCAACGGAATCGCTCTTGTTCATAATCAAAATCTCTGTTTTGACTTTGAATGTAAATTTACCTCAGGAACTAAGTAAGCTGAGGATCTAAGTAAAATTTTCAAGAATTTATCTATCTTTCATTTAAAAAATGAGTGATTCAAATCGGCTGAAATTACGCTAGTAAAAGCAAAAAGTAAAGTAGTAAAAAAGTAAAGTAAGTAAAAATCTGCTGGGTTGAAAAGTAAAAAAAATCTGCTGGGTTGTTTCAATCGCTCTTGTTCATTCCCAGCAGAATCAGTGTTTGACAGACAGACAGCAGACGTCATTAGTTAGTTTTTGTTAAGCCTCAAACATCAGTGAGCAATCAAGCTTTTAATTGAAATGAAAGTCTAGCCTAGCTATCCCAGACAAAAATCAAGTTCAGCTTGTCCTAAACTTGGTTCAGTGTCGGAACAAAGATGTCACGGCTTGAACTAAATGTAGAAAAACAGGATGTGCTTAAGTTAGGAGGAGCTTTGCTGCTAATTTCTCTGCCATTTCATATTTTACTTGTCACTGTGCTTGTTCGTTACCGCAGGTCTGCGGAGCTGTCAGCAGTTTACTTTCAACTGCTCCTGTCCCTAAGTGTACAGGACATGTTAGTAGCGGCATTTGTAGGGCCGTTGCTGGTGCTGCTTTGTCTAAGTCCCAGAACTGTTGTTACCCATTTTCCCTCTCTCCATCACTACCTTTACATGGCCAGTATGATCGGAGGCACTGGTAACCAGTATTGTTTGTGTCTTTCTTTGTAAAGCCCACTAATACATAGGTACATAATCGATAAACCAATCGGTACTCGTTAAGTTTTAGAAAAAGTAACAAAAACACACTTAAAATTGACTTTGATTTGCTTAACTAAGAGCACGACAGTGAACCTAACACATGAACATACATGAGCATACATGAGCACTATTACTTTACTAAACTACAGTATCAGAAGGCAAAGTGAAAAAAACCAAGAATTGAGCTTTATAGGAGGAGGCACTATTATCCTGATGTCGATTGCAGTGAACCGATTCATTGCAGTCCACTTCCCCACCAACGTTAATCAGGTGCAGCTGGGTTATGTTTCTGCAAGCCATTTTATATATTTTCTTTTCAAGGTGTGGCTACCAATTCATACCAAACTTTCCATCTTTTTTCAATGGCTCTTCTATGTTTTTGTCGGATGGGTGGTCGATGTGCCTGGTTCATCTTCTGTGAGTTAGACTGCATCTAATAAACTGAATTGCGCGATTGTTATTTGGTTGTAAGGGTACATGGGAATTCAATGCTACATCAGCGGTCCTCACTCGAGTTAACGAGGGACTTCAAATACGAGTCAGTTGTGGTCTTATGTGTGATTGATTTGTTAAGAGGAAAGAAGATCTTTCTTCAGCACAACTGAGCTGGGCGACTGAGGCGCGGCTGGCTGTTCAAGGTTGTTTGCTGAGTTCCAGTCAAATCGTGATTGCCTGGAACAACATGGCAATCACCTTCGGCTTTCCATACTCGCATTTTGTTCTGGTGATTACCGTCTGTTCTATGTTTTTCATCGGTCCTGTAGTTGTGATAGCAATGAGTGAAGCAATTAGGGACAAGATCAGAGCCACTTTGTCCTGTCCTAATAACCACGTGATGCCCCTCTAGTTACCATATCCTTCGTAAAGATACTGCATCTACCTTGCTTGCACTTTCATTTATACCACCTTATTTGTGTCTAGTGTCTTTTAACGAGCAGAGACAGTTACTGTAGCTCGCTTGGGTTCCGTACTTTGACACACGTTCATGCAGTACGCACAGCATTTGTACAGTGTTGGCCATAAAAATACCACCTTGGCCTGTTTTCGAGTTTTCCGAATCTTTTTAAATTCCGTCAATTTTCAACTGAATGAATAGATTTTTGCCACATAATAATTATTAGTCGTTTACAGTTCGATTGGGCTAAGTCCTGCTAGCCTTCTGAAGCTATGAGTTAGGCCCTATCCGAAATGAACTAACTTACTCGAATTTTCCGACGTAAAATTTGAACAAACAAATCTCACGAATCCTTCATCGGATTTTCCCAAATTCTGCGAGTTAACCAATCTATACATTACATAGACTTAAAAATCTAAAGCGATCAGCTTTTTAGCACACCCGGTTAAAATCTGGTACATTTTTACTTTCAGCAAAGGTGACAAATTAGCATTGCCAAAAATTAGGGCGTTGTCATCTAACATAAAGCACGATAGTATAGCCTAATTTAGGTGTTCATTGTGTTGCCTTACTTTTAGACGATTGCAATGCATGACCCCCCTAGTTCGTATAGCCCTGTTTTCTGCATACGGGATAGGATAACACCCTGATTTTTGAGAATGCCAAATTTTCACGTTTACTGAAAGTAAAAATCTGTCAGATTTTAATCGGCAATGCTAGGAAGTTGACCTCTTCAGGCTTTTAAGTCCATGTTAACCAGCAAAATTAGGGATAGATCAGATGAAGCGTTCGTGTCGTGACATATTGATATTCAAATTTGATGTCCAAAAATTCGGGTGAGTTCATTTCGCAGGGCTAAACTCTGGGCTACAGAAGGTTAGGACATGGCCAAAAGAAATTATTGACAAGTGCTAGTAAGCGTGCAAAAAATCTTTTCGTTCGGTTGAAAATTCTCGAATAATGTCCATTTGAAATTGTTCGGAAACCTCGAAAACAGGTCAGGCCGTCTTTTTTATAGATGCTAACACTGTATTTGGTGGAACAGAAAGACAAACCTTCAGAAAAGTTCGCGCCAGTACTATAGGCATAAAATACGTATGTACTATGTATGTAAGTGCATAGACGTACATACATACGAATATGCAGCAATGCACCCAGAGTTACACTACTGATCAGATCTTAATGACACATCGAATGATGTTAGAATACAGTACTGTACATGTAAGCTAATTTTGCATATCATCAAAAGCTCTTTTCATCAACTGAACATCGTCAAATCCATGAGCAGCAATCAAATTTCTGAACCGTTTTTTGCTGTAAGTCTGAGACCAAAAAACAAACTGCTCATTATGGGTAGGCTCGATTCCCAGCAAATACATCAAAATACCGACATAGATGTCATCAAAAGGGTACAATTTGGCGAATTTAGAAGCCAAATACAGATCTCCAGCCACCTCTTTCGACACCAAGATAGCTCCCGCCGAGATGTAAGGAGGATATCTATCGTAGGGATACAGTGTTAAGGGTATGTAGTGCTTATGGAAACGAATTCTGAACGGTCCACTGTCAAATCGAAAACCTGTATAAAGCTTGGAGCACTGATCTGTTGAGAGACTTGTGAGGTAGGAGAGCGTATTTGGGACAGAAACATGGTAATCGTCGTCCACGAACAATACAAAGTCGAAATCAGTTCTGAGCCAGTCGAGAGCGAAAATAAACTAAAATTATCTCTGGTCAGTGTAATGCAGAAAGGTTGTCGGCCATACTTTGCGAGTATTATTATAGTAGTGATCCACAAAATCGCCCTGTAGAATGTCGCCATACTTTTTGTGTTCATCAGCAACTTTTTCATTAATTCTACGGTCTACCGACATTCCCAACACGAAAACGGCTCGTTTGACGCCCAAATTTCGACCGTTCAACACCAGATTGGTCTGCCGACCCCACAACGAACGAACGCTTTGGCGCAACTGGAAATGGTCCACTTTCGACTTGACCATTAGACGTAGAAAAGTGTGAGAGGTTAATTCGATCGGTTTCAGCTTGGCCGCGAAATCCCAATCGTTGTAAAATACGAACAGCTCCCCTAATTTTAGACGCTGTATCTGAAAATAAATGCACAGTTAACTTTTTCTTCTTCAGAAGAGATCAGAATCGGGTATGAAAACTATTTTTAAACTGTACAGTAGTTCTGACGTCCACGAACGGTGGCCACTTGAACTTCTCAAATGGAACTTCAACCATATGATCGAGAATTCCCAAAAAGTTTGCAATCAGAAGTACAACACATGACACACTCAAATAAACCAGCGTCTGCAGAGTTTTCATACGGATAGTTGACGCGTTTACATGACTCATCAATTGAACTGCTTTAACCTTTCCTGCAAATGTAAGTAAAGTGACAATGTAGAGCAAAGAAATAAAGTCAAAATAGGACCCAAGTTATCTGGACTTTAAACTACAACTGGTCGTTAAATCATCTGAGCACTTTTATTAACCGAAACGGCTACAATAATAATAAAAATTTCATGATGACATCTGTTCAAGAAGAATCAACAAACAAACAAGTAAGGTCATTGCTTCATAGCACACAATTAGTGGGACGAAAACCAAATTTACCAATTCAATAATCCCGTAACGGTGTTTTCCAGTCCTGGGGCAGGTATAGATAATTTCTATGCAAATACCGATACAATCGCATCCTTCTTAATATCCATTATCTTCTATCACGACAAACATTCACACACGGTAGTGGCAAAAACTCAATCAAACTACCGCGCGGACGGTTTTTTCTGGCGATCAAAACGAACGACTCGCGTACCAATAGGAGATTTCTCACCGTTTCAATGGAATAAGAAATCAGTTTACGGTACTACAGGGTGTGCCAAAAAAAAACAACCCAGCAGATTTTTCGCTGTAGCAACCGCAAATCTCAATCGATTTGAAAGAATCCTTTTTAAATGAAAGATAAATAAATCCTTAAAAGATTGCTGAAATTTTCATTAATGTACTGTGCTTAGTTCCTGAGATATTGGCTTTCAAATTCAAAACAGTGATTTTGGCAGTGAACAATAGGGATTTTTTTATTATTCTGCACTTCGTAATAAAACGGATTCCTGCTACTGCTAAGGGCTCTCGGAGGCTTTACAGGTGACACAGAAACTCGGTTTACTTCAACACTAAAGTATCATTAGCCCCAGCAGTAGGAATCTGCTTTATTATGAAGTTCAACGGAATCGCTCTTGTTCTTTGCCAAAATCTGTTTCGACTTAGAAGGCAAATATCTCAAGAACTAAACTGTGAATCTCAATAAAAATTGCACCAATCTTTGAAGAATTTATCAGTCTTTCATTGAAAAACGGGTTCATTCAAATCGGTTCAGATTCATGGTTGCAAGAGTAAAAAATCTGCTGGGTTGTTCTTTATCACTCTTGTGCATTGCCAAAATCTCTGTTTTGACTTTGAGGACAAATATCTCAGGAACTAAGCAGACTATCTTAATAAACGGTACATCAATCTTTCAAGAATTTATTTATCTTTCATTTAAAAAAGGATTCATTCAAATCGGTTGAGATTTGCGGTTGCTACAGAAAAAACTCTGCTGGGTTGTTTTTTTTTGGCACACCCTGTACAATAGGACAAGAGATCATACTGTAGCAAGTGGAGGTACGCGAGCCGACAGCTGCCGAACTACAAAATTACAGTCTGGCGCGTAGAACTGCATATTTGTGCAGAAAAACAGGTTCAGCCTACACGCATGACTGAACAAAAATCTAACAGAGACGAACTAATCTAAAACCGATAACGTCAAACGCACACAAACTCTCAAGCCATACACACGGACCAGCAGGTGGGCTACTACAGCCAACTCTGTCTGTTCATCAAGCTGTCGGTTTAACGTTTCTCAGCTAAAAAAAAACAGTTCGGATAGACGCCAACCGTCTGGTCCAAACTAAATCAATAAGATTAGGTTTCACTTCAAAAGTGCATCACATCACAAAGAAGAGTTGTTCGAATTGAAACGAGAACTAATAATAGTACAATAATAATAATAATAATAATAATGATGATAATAGTTTTGAAGGACCTTGTAGAGGATAAACAACAGAAACAAGTACTGCTCTGCCGCAATTTCGTTGGAAAGCCGTTGTATCGGTAAATGATAAGCCGCACTTATTATTTAGGGCTTTCACAACAAACCCGACAATGTAACAGTGATAACAGAGAAGTAGTAGGGTTACTAGGCTTTTGCTGCCTCGGCAGACGGCTCAGATTCACACTCAATCTCCAGCGACGGCTGTTCGTCGATTGAATTATCGATTTTCCGCCAACAACGCCACTCTTGAGCACCTGCAAAAGCCTCTGTAATCTGTCAACCGGTATTAACAACATTCAACAACTAAACCATTAAAACTGATTGGTCAATACATTAATCAGTCGATTGTTCGATCAATCAATCACTCATTGATGGATCAGATCAAAAACATTCAACCATTCCGTCGATTAATCGATCATTCTAACAACCGAACCAATCAACCGTCAAACAGATACAGTAGTTCAGTCAGGCTTAACGCCGTCTATGGCACCGGTACCTAGGCTAGTGCAGACATGAGCTAGCATTTCGGCTGAGGGGAGGTAGAATTTTCTATTCCTGAGGGGGCTGAGGGGGGGGGGGCAGGAGCGCTTAAGGGGGGCTGATGGGTTGGTAAGCCAAAAAGTCCAATTTCTGGCTAAAATCAAAGTTTTTTGGCTTATTTTTCATTAAAATAAGCTAAAATAATATGAGCTGATTTACACCTAACCCAGACATATCTTTATCATAAATTTCTATACAAAATTCTTCCAAAAAGTTCCCGAGGGGTAACAGCCGGCTGAGGGGGGTAGGTCAGAGCCTGAGCGGGGGCCAACCCCTCTGCCCATGTCTGGGCTAGTAGCACCATATATGGTAGCCCACGTTCGGCCACTGTTGGGGTAGGGGTTTTCGTCAGGTGGGGGTGAAGGGGATTTCGCCCAGAGGGGCTCCAAAATTTCAATAAGCTCCAGAACGCCTGGGAATGCGTTTCTAGCACGTTTTTTTCACGAGGCGGCAAAAAATGGCTATTTTAAGCTCCAAATAGCGTTTTAGCGCTAAAAACAAGCAAAAAATCGATAAAAGGGCTTCCAAAACACCGATTTCTCTTAAATATCAGCAGTGGAAACGCCAGATTCCGTTTCCAAAGGCCTTTTAAGCGGACTTTTAGCTAAAAATCTGTGATTTCAGTTTGTTAGTACTGGATAGTACTCGGGGGCCCCAAACTGTCTCGGGCGGGGGCGAGAGGAGTTTGGCCTTTGTAACTGGGCGAGTAACCCTAAAAACCCTCCTAGTACATGTCTGATCAGTAGGTAAGTAGCTCAGCCAACCTACCCGGATCCAGAACTTCGATTGTGTTGAGGAAGGTCTTTCCACTGAAGCCGCCGACAGCGAACACTCGCTCATCTACGGCCACCACAGCCACGTTGGCCCTCGGAACACTGAGACTCGGTCCGATCGTCCAGTAGCCGTCAACCAGATCGTACACCTCCACCGAACTCAACGACTGCACGCCGTCGCTGCCGCCCACCACGTACAATTTGTCTAAGAACGCGTCTGTTTCATACCCAGAATAGAATAGAGAATAGATTAGAGTACTTTTGGCCACGGCCACACCGCAGCCCCTTCGAGCGGTGGCCATTGGCGGCAGAGAGCGCCAGGAGTCGCTGCGCGGATCGTAGATTTCCACCGAGCAGATGCAGTTCCAAGTGTCGCAACCGCCCACCGCCAAAACCTTGCCTTGCCAGTTACAGCAACCGGCTTGGTAACGAGCTGAACTACCACTTTCAGGTATCTTACAGAGTCACTTAACTAGTACGACCGGACACTAAGGTACCCTTAAAAGGCCTATTCATTCATACTCTTGACGAAAATGTCGGTCGCCACCATACGTGGATAGGGGGTCAGGGGACGAAAATAAAACTCTACTAAACTAAATGCTGCCAGAAGCTGTTAGGAACCCTCTTTCCTAGTGCATTTTTAAGCCACAGAAATTAATTTTGGCAACTACGCACTGAACTCCTAATTTTCCAGGACAATTTCGATTAAAACTAGATTTTACAGTCAGGCACTTAACGCCGTTTATGGCACCGGTACCATATATGGTGACCCCACGTTCGGGGCCTGTGGTGGTACCATATATGGTACCGTCACCATATATGCTAGCCCTACCGACAGCCATGGGTGCCGGTACCATATATGGTACGAAATCTAAACAGAGGTAGGGGTACCATTATGGTACCACCACAGTCCCCGAACGTGGGGGTATGGTACCACTTCCCTCGGTACCGACACCATATAAGGTAGACGGCGTTAAGTACCTGACTGTTTTAAGCAGTTTTAGACAAAATTTCGCTGAAAATTCAAATTTTCCGCCCAATAATTTGCACCTTGAGTCACGCACGCAGACCCATCCTTCCTCTCGGAGCTGACCACCACGCATATGTATGTCGGCGACGGAAATATAAGCAAAAACGTTGTGCACTAAGACAATTGAAGCGTTCAGACGAAGAAATGCCTCAGTCCACTTTTTGAAAAAATTGAGTTCTACTAGGCAGCACATTTCCCTAACTATAGACATGTTCAATACAAATTATTTCATCTGAAAGCATTCTATGTCAAAAGTTACACCAACGCAATTTTTTAACAGTGCCCGAAATTCAGTTGAAGAAAAGCCTAAGTCCAAGTCAATAACCCCAATATTCACACAGAAAATTAGAACTTTGGCCTAGACAGCTGAAAGTTGATACACTAATACGTAGTATAGCCGAGTTCTCAAACCCCTGAAAAGGAATCCAAGATCTGATGCTTCAATTCGAAGATACAGTAATCGGGCTGCTTAACTACTGAATCAAAATTTCGAATTTGATGTTCTGGCTTAGTAATCACGATTATGACTTTAAAATTGGGGTTTTAAGAGTACTTTTTGACTACTTTAAGAAGCATCGGTCGAATTGCGTTTTTAAAGAAAAAAATTTTTCGACCCCCTTTTCAGCCCCAATAGCTTATCTGTAATCCCTACAATCTCTGCTCTATATTTCAGATTATTGTGGCGCTATTCTTAAGCTACAGAATGGTGGCAAGAACGCTAGCGTAGGCCTACAGGTTCTGGAGTAAATTAGCTAACGGCTGAAAATCACGAATTTTTGCATCATTTACTAAGGTTGATAAAATTTTGAAATCAAATTTCTCATTCAATAATCAGTATATAGACTTAAAAATCGGGGGCCTTAGAGAGTACTGATAAACTAGTTCACGAAACTTTGATCTATCTTTGATCTTTTGAAGACTAAAGCGAGCCTTGAGCCACCTTTTGGCCCCTTATTCTGGAATCTCTCAACGAGGGTTTTGCATTTCAGATTATTGTAGCTCTATTTTTAAAGCTGCAGATTGATGGCAAGATTGCTAGTCCACTACCCGGAGTTCTGGAAGGCAATCAAGCCTACTAGTTATACTGCTCTCTTACGCTTACTGATCTTTTTTGAATTTGTGAATATGGACTTAGGCTGTTTTATGGTTTAGACCTTAGAACAGCCTAAGTCCACTATCACAAATTTTTAAAAATATCCAAATCAGGAACGAAGCAGGACTATTAGGCGATGCCGATTAGGCGATGCCGATTAGGCGACGCCGATTAGGCGATTTAGCGGTACTATTAGGCGACGGTACTATTAGGCGACAGGAATAATTTTTTTAAATAAGTCCGAACGGCAACATAAGTACCACTAAAACATAGCACAACAATGCAAACAGCACAACAGCAATTAAAACAAAGCATAACAGAATAGCAAACAAATTTCAAGGACTCATTTAAAAAATAGGTGCAACACCATGGATGGATAATTTCCAAATCACTGAGCGCTCATTATTAGTAGAGTAGAAAACATGTCGGGATTTCTGCACATGTCACCATACATGGGCCGCGGGTGGTCCGGGGGCTTGCCCCCACCCCCAACTTTGGCTCTCTCTACCGCCTCCAAAAGGACCCCACCCACCCACCTGAAGCCGACTTTTGTTCCTGACCCCACACACCAAAACCGCCGCGACCCCCCAAACCGGCCGGCCCACCACCAATTTTTCGGATTTTGACTACCCCAACCCACTTTTCCGGCACATGTATGCATGTTGATACCTAAATGCAGAACATTTATAAGGCGCCAGCCAAAGAAAGCGTCCAATGGATGGACGCGCCACTTCAAATTCTCGCTGCGAAACTCTGTGAGCTGCTTCCGCAAAGTTACTGGTGGGATCGTCTGCATCGAAAGTGCGTTAATGAACATAGCAACTGTAAAAATAGAAAAGCCGACGCCGCTCGTGTGCTTGACGCAAGCTGGGAAATAGTGGCAAATGCCAGCATCTGAGTTAGAAACAGTGAGGGCCTTGTTTAGCTATAAGTTAACGAGTTATAAGATTAACGAGACATGATTTTAGTGCCACTTAGCCATGCATAGTTAAAAATAGCGCATTTAGGCTTACAGCCGAACGTGGCCCTTGACCCTTGATTGATTCGGAAGGGCAGCCAATTGGTACTATTGTCTATTAATGTTTTTTGTCGCCTAATAGTACCATCGCCTAATCGGCGTCGCCTAATCGGCATCGCCTAATCGGCGTCGCCTAATAGTAGCGTACCGATCAGGAAACATGTGGTGTCCCAGACTCAGGTGCAGAGTAGCACTGGTATGGGCCTCTTTTGGCATAATACACTTTAGGCCATAGCATTTTGCACTATTTATTTCAGGCTAGCCGAAAACTTTGAACGCGTTTCTCTCGTTTCATCTATTTATGGACTGAGGCATTTCTTCGTCTGAACGCTTCAATTTTAACATATTCCTATTACTGAAAATTCAAGAAAGGCGCTCAATTTATTAAAGAGCATTTTGTCAAGCTTTTTGTCGGCGGCGAAGAAATATGTGCGTTCACGCTTTAAACCTGTCGGCCAACAGAAATGTCGGCACGAGTACGAATAATTCCTTACTACTTAAACAAGAAACTCCAACTAAACAAGTACGTCTAAGTTTGTCCAGTGACCGATTGCTTCCAAAGCACTAAGTGTCTGACCGCAGTAGTACAGTAGCAGGTGTAGTAAACTGACCAGTAAGTAAGGGCGAGATCGGTTCCCACTTATTTTGATCGGGCAGATAACGCTGACAGTCTTTGATTACGGTCTGACCACTGCCACCACCTATACAGTAGACTACATTCTCCACGGCCGTCACCCCTAAACAACCAAGCAATACGGTACAAGAGAGGCAGAAACAAAACAAGGAACCATTGTTGGATCGGGCGATGTCTAGATCGGCGATCGGTTTCCAGGCGTTGATGTCTGGGTGGTAGAGCTCGGCCGAGCGCAGGTCCATATTGCCGTCTGAGCCGCCGACTGCGTAGATCAGACCTCCGCAGACCACCGCATCGAATCGCCCGCGCTCTTTGGCCATCGGAGCCAAGGTGAGCCAGCAGTTGATGGTCGGGTCGAACTGCTCCACCGTCCGCAGACACTCGCCACGGTTGTAGCCGCCTAAACCTCAGTTTGCCTTGCCGGCACAGTTGGTGTAGTGGTTTAGGCCACTGTGCGCGTGGTGGTGCGTTCATCCACTCGGCGGGGCAAGCCTCTTGCCGCAAAACACAAACTCCAACCCAGGCCACCGAAAGCTAGTGACAGCGAGTAGGTAAATGGGGCAGCCTAAGCACCTAAAGCTAAAATAGCAACCACACGTGTTTGTTGGGACATACGGGAACGGGGACAGCCACAGACTGACACCGAGCATGTGTGCCGGCTAGTAGCGAAGGAAGGGCAGGATATGGGTGTACGTGATGGCCTAACACAGGGGGTACGAGGACCCCGCCTGGACAATCCATCCATCCAAACTTCAGTATAAATGAGAAAGTCAAGACAATAAAACTTCTCAAGCTGCCAGGACCTCAGATAGGTAAGTTTCGTCAAACCAAATCAGAAGCAGAACTGACTAGAAGTTATCATCACTGGTCCTCCGGCCGGGCTCGAACTCTGCACCGTCAGCACCAAAGCCAAGCCAATCAACCGCTGCGCCAAAGAAGCAATACTTTAAACTCACCACAAACAACCAGTTTGTTGTTGAGGTTGACGGCGCCGACCGAGCAACGAGCACTAGCCATAGAAGGTAGAGGCACGCGACACTGACCCCCTTGGATGCATCTCGACAAGAGCATGTTGCGATCGATGCTGGAGTTGAACTTCGCACCGGCGTTCTCGATCAACTGAATGCTCAGAGCCGCCAGTCGACAGTTCAGCACCACCAATGCCACCAGGTACTGTCTTTTTGAGTCGGACACTTGCTCTGAAAGCTACTCTGTAGACACAACAGGCAGCGTTGCCAGGATCACTCCTAGAAATACCCTAAACGCCTAAATTTTTAAAGCGCTTGAAATTTGGCAGACCAATTTCTGCAATAGAATTGACTGAGCCAGGCAGGCAGTTTACTACAATCAGGCACTTAACGCCGTTTATGGTACCGACACCATATATGGTAGCGGTGCCTAGGGTAGTGGTAACATAATGGTACCGGCACCAATGTTCATGGGTAGAGGAGTACCATAATGGTGTGGGTACCATAAACGACGTTAAGTGCCTGACTGTACTACTACTGTAACACGAAAAAAACAGCTATTTGAAGAGCTATTTCTAGCTGAAATTCCAAGAAATCCTAACTACAATCTCGAATTTTTCCAACAATCTAAAAACAAAAACTCCTAGATTTAGGAGAGAAACTCCTAACCTGGCAACCCTGACGGTTTGTGCCCGTTTCCTCCTTTCCCGTTTCCTCTTTTCCCGTTTCCTCCTTTCCCATTTCCTCTTTTCCCGTTTCCTCCTTTTTCCGTTTTTTGCGTTTTAACAAAATTCAGACTGCTTTAAGGTTTTCTATGATGTTATAAGAGCGCCACGCTTTACTGCTCTGCTAGTATTGCATTATTATAAGACTGCTTTAATCTGTGCTTTCCATGTTGTTTCCGGGCCTAGCGGGGCCGGCCGGCGGCCCAACAAAGGCTGCCCAACAAACGGCGATTAGATGGGCAATTACAAGTGTAATTACAAAGAACAAAAGAAATGTAAACAAGTGGGCAGTTTGAGTGAGGTCAGTGTGGTGGTTTGTGCCCAGTTCCGACATTCCTGAACCTAACCTCAAAGCCTAAGCCTGAATCTAAGCCCTAAGCCTAAGCCTAAGTCTGAACCAAACCTCTAAGCCTAAGCCTAACACTGAACCTAACCTCTAAGCCTAAGCCTGAAACTAGCGCCTAAGCCGGAACCTAACCCCTAAGCCTAAGCCTGAACCTAACCCCTAAGCCTAATTGAATGAAAGGTGAAAAAGTTAGGCATGTGCAATGGCGTAGCTGGGAATCGAACCCAGCACCTTTGGATTGCCGGTCCAGTGCTCTAACCACTAAGCTACACGCCGATGCCAGACCAACACCGTAAAATCAGTATTTGAGAAAGCTAGCCAGTCATGAGGAGCGGGCAGCCTGAACCAAACCTTTAAGCCTAAGCCTGAACCTAAGCCTAAGCCTAAGTCTGAACCAAACCTCTAAGCCTAAGCCTGAAACTAAGCCCTAAGCCTACGCATTGAGCATTGTTACGTAGCTACATATTCTTGTATATTTTACCAGAATCCTATAGTGAATGTTATTCGTTACGCATATTTTTTCATAATCATTTAACGGAAACTTAAGA